>JANJYP010131743.1:0-14790 GCA_024605115.1 Rastrelliger brachysoma | reverse complement strand
ATGGTGCACTCAGTGATTCAGGGAGCAACTTTTGTTTATAATTATCAAAAATAAGAGTTAGAGGGTAAAGACCTGTAGACATGAGAAGTAGTAAACACAGATTATTGGGGCAGTCAGAGTTAATTGGTGTGTTGGAAAAGAAAATTTTACCAAAGAGAAATGGAACTCTAAAGGCAGGAGGGAAAATTATTATATGAATCTGGGTATATTCAGATTTGGAGCAGTTGGGAATGCTAATTTTGTTGAATTGAAATGATGACATCTAACATTAGTCAGAGATGGAAAAGTTGTATGAACCTTATGTGTGAATGCTAGCTCTGCAATAACAGTGGAATAATAATGAGATGATGCTTGCTTTTAATGGTCCTATAAATTAGAGTGTCTTGTCGTGGTACTGCTGCCCCCCTCTCAGGCCCTGCAGCCCACGGCTGGACCAGCCAAAGAGCAGCTGCCCCTAATGACGCTTTATTTAATTTCCACCCATGTGCTTAAATTTTAATATCCCCAGCAGCCCGCCAATGTTGTGGTGTAAAAACTGACTGGATTTGCAGGACATCAGATCATTTCTATCCTGCACGTCTCTGTGCTCTAAATCTTTAATATCTAGGCAATTAAAATTAATGACCATTCAGGCGAGGCCCACTGTTGGCAGGGTTTCCTTGACATCAATTGTTTGATGGGTTTACCTAGAGGTTAAACTAACAAGCAAGGTTTAATTGGAAGCAATGAAAGCCCTGGCCATCATCCTTTTTACTTAACCTGTTTATAGTGGATTGTAGGGCCAAAGACGATGCAATATTCTCGCTCTTTTAGACAGCTTACAAAGTGCCCACAAACCCCTGGAAATCATAGAAAATGTTTTCCTAACCTCATCAGTCTGTTTAATTTAACAATATACAAAGTGTATTAAACACAAGTAAATGTATTCAGATGCCTGTTGAAAGGACTTTAAACTAGTTTACTTTCTACCACATAATATTACTTTAACAAACATGGCAGTGATGCAAAATTCCACAGAGTTATACTAAAATGTCAGTGAGCTGAAAGATAAACTTTTTGTTTATTCTGCTTCTGCTATCCTTTGGGATAACATGTGTTATAAATTTATCCAACAACTGCATGGTGTTACAAGCCTTAACAGACTCAGCAGTGTTGGCATTAAATCCTCTAGATGTTACACCACCCTTCTCCAGTCTACACACACATTTCTCTTCTGCCCACTGAACTCTGGCTTTAGTGATTCTTGGGTTCAGCTAAATATTGAACAAATGCAAGGCGCTGTAAGGTGTGGAGCACAACCCAATCTACAGAACTAATTCCCTTTTATCTTGTGGCAGGCCATGCATTCAATTGACTCCTATGTGTGATGAGAACCAGGTTGTGAGACTGAATTACCTGACATCAGCAGCCTCAAAGGCAGCGATTGTATAATGACCATGCAGACTCCCTGCAAGAACACGATATCGTTGCCTTCGTTGCTCCCCACTGGAGAGGCACTGGAGCCGTAGTTAATAATTCAAACTATTTCACCCTATTTCAGGTCAATACTCCTTGCTAGTCAATGAAAGGCAATCTGTCTATGATTTCAATATATGTGAGCTTATAAAGCCCTAAGCCTAAAATACAAATACAAAAAGGTCTTGCTGGCTGTGATACCATCAATTATACAGGATGCATTAATAATGAATGATACCTCAAGTCTTAGTTTCTCTAAATTTACTATGATCTGAAATATTGAAAAGTGTCACTCAGAAGAATAAATCATATCAATGTAGGTAATCTAAATTAATATCTGCACTGGGATCCGCTTTCAATGTTGAACACAGCGTCCCAATCACAAAGATTAAATTGGATGTGGCTTCCGAAACATTCATAAACTCTAACACAAACCAAAGCCAACCTATCTCATGCCTTCATTCAGCACTGCACATGCAAGGTGACAGGAAATAAAATGCATCCTGCATTTAAAGAGCCACCCCCTGGTAATGTCATGAGTTCATTGAGTTATAAGATATAAACAAATTGGACAAATCAGATAATAATGTACACATTCAAAAAATCAGTGGGTTTGTTGAAGCATTTTCTTATGTCCATCTGAACAAAATAAAACTAAAAGCTTTGCATCTGAACCACAGGAATCTGGACTTGCACTTGGGGAAGTCGACAGTGCATCACTTTCATTTTAAATGATCCCTGCTAGAATGATGCAGGGTGTTTCGTCAGCGATGATGTATTGAGCAGAGCTGCGGACTGATATTGGCATACCATTCACGACGGATGGTTTTTACTTAATGAACTGCTTGTGTAATCAACAAAGCCCGCAAAAGAGTTTGGGGTGTTTGAAAAATGACTTTGCTGAGCCCTCAGAGTGGCCACTGAGAGCCGTTTGTGATTCTGAAAGACTGGGGCACGGTGAGGGATAACACACTTACGGTGCACTCAGCATCATGTTGAGCCTCAGAGTTTGCTACTCACTTAAAATGAGCCAAAGCACCGAGAATAAGTCAATAAGAATGTCTGCTGTGGCCTCCGCTGGTCGAGGAATCCACCGCTAATGGGGCCAAAGATGAGTTCAAGTGAATTTTTAAAAGCCCTCTAATTTCTGCATAGACTGATTTGTTCTCATGGGAACTTGTACAGTGGCCTGTTTAGCGAGGCACTCAGAAATCAAAGTGGAGCTTCATTTGTGAAGGTCGGTGCCCATTTCTTTAACTACTATGAAGCACGTAGTGACCGGTGGTGGGTGGGAGGGAAAAGGGGAAGGGGGAGGATAAATAAACTCAGACCGCAGTTTGAAGATTCAAAAAGACCACACAACCTGTCAACGCTCTACAACAAAGGAAAAATAATATAGCAAACAATAGCAAAAAAGTGGAATTTCATGTGACACATTTTGTACACACAGAATATGGTGATAACATGGTGGTTTTAAAAATATGAATTAATTAAAAAGTAGTCAGTTTACTTGTGTGACTTAAAGGTGGGATGTGAATGCTGAAAAAGGTCTTATCCACTCTTTTTTAAAAAATGTAAATTCAAATACTGTCATTTATGATAACATGAGCATTGAACCAGTAGTGTGAGGGAGGGAGGTTCTGTGCAGTGAAAAACTGTGAAGCTATTACATACATAAATAAACAAAGGAGGTACAAAAAATGAAAACAGTGGATCAG
Source organism: Rastrelliger brachysoma (assembly GCA_024605115.1). Classification (NCBI taxonomy): domain Eukaryota; kingdom Metazoa; phylum Chordata; class Actinopteri; order Scombriformes; family Scombridae; genus Rastrelliger; species Rastrelliger brachysoma. Next base: position 11,617 of record JANJYP010131743.1, on the reverse strand, counting down.
GAGAAGTTATGACATACCTGTGATACTGTGATGGTGCTTCCCACCCCCTGAAGGCAAAAAAGAATGGGCTTTTACAGTATCTGACTCTTCATGACTACACTCAATATACCCCTCAACACCCCCTCCCCACACAGAACAAAACACGGCAGATTAATCGTTATTGTATAGATTAATGTTTCTGATATTGTGTCTCATGAGGACAACCATAGAACAATAGAGTATAAAAATCTAGATAGTAGTCACATTCATAGCAGGAAAGGGAGAGCACAGGATAATAATACTTTGGTTGTGGGGGTTAGGTGTGAGAGATATTGCCTTCAGGTTTACCCAACAAGGAGGCTAGGCTATATATAAAATGTTATATACATATATACACTGTATATGTATATATAAAGTGGGAAAGTCACATCTTATAAAATTATTACATAACTGGGAATTAGCAAGTTCTGCAAGGTCACTTGAACAATAAACATACAAAAATAAATACCCAGCATCATCTGGTGTTTGGAAGCAGCAGACTTTATAACAGCTTTTCTTACAGTAATGGATGATGCCATTTTTTTTCTTCCCAGCTTATGACCTGAGCAACTGACCAGGCAACAGAGAGAGCACACATGGTGGATGGGAATGAGAGGGGGAAATGGCAGGGGACCCAGCGTTGGGCGACTAAGGAAGGACAGCATAGTGCTTTGATTGAGGCCAAGATGATATAGGCCTCACCTCCCTGTGGCCCTGCTCTGACTGACTGGGACCAGCCTTGACTGAAGCATCATTAGGCAGTCACAATGTCAAGGTTAGCTAAGGACATTGTCTCTTGGTGTAGTGACCTTCGGTAACTATCCCTCTAAGGCTTCAGCCTTTCCCACCCTGATTACCCACCAGCTACTATTAGTTGAGCACTACCCACCTGGGAAACTGTGATGCTGCACTTCTTGGCCAGCTCCTCTTTAGCTTCTTCACTTGGATACGGGTTGCTGAGGTGTGAGTAGAAATATTCATTCAAAATTTCCGTCGCCTGCTTGCTGAAGTTTCTCCTTTTCCGCCTGAGTGGGGAGCAAAACAAGAGAAAGGCCGAGCAAGCCTATTAGTGGGGACCAGCATTAACTCATCCATTTGGATTGCACAAATTGTACAATCAATCTCACACATAAATGGTGAAAATAATGAGGAATGGACTCTAAGGGCCCTCAGGAGCAGAATATCGTGTCCTGCTCCAAGAGTCTCGTCAACACACAGAAGACCAGACTCCAACCAATAAACTGACAAGCTCACACACACACACACACACACACACACACCTACACTTATACACACACACACACACAGAGAGAACCACAAAACACATACAATGTTTAATTTGGTCTGTTGGTCTCCAATCTCTAGTCCAAGCGTGTAATGTGTAGAGTTTAGTGCAGCGGATGGGTGGGCTTCGTGATGGAGCGCAAAGCCCAGTCGGAGTGCATCTCGGTACATTATAGAAATCATGGCATGCACAGTTGAGCATTGTTCCTGAAGTGCCACAGCCCCAGGGATCTCCAGTAGAAACAAGCAAACTCTAACTAGATCTGGGTCCCCTTCCCTCCCAAGGGCACTACTTATCATGTTGTTGAGCATTTGCTTATTTTGCCTTGTTTACTGCACTTCACACGGGCAGTGGGCAGCAAATGTGTTTCCACTTGGTTTGTTTGGCTCAAACTTGTGCCACTCTGCACAGCACCCACTGCACCACACTGTTAGTGATTAGAGTAATCCACAACACCTGCTGATGACCTCTCCTCCATCCATTACACATGACTCGGTATGCCATTTCATTTGGTCTTAACTGCTCTCAGGTGTGAGGGCATGATTGTCTTGAAAATGGATAATGCATGGAACATGGACATAATTAAAACCATGCATCTCTGTAGTGCTCACACTGTGTGCTGTGCCAGAAAAGTGAGGAAGAGCTAAACTTCATGCTTGCACATAGATTTAAAATGACCTCGCCCATTTGATTTGCCTATATAGGTCATACGGAAGCAGGTAAAATTTCAAAGTATCAAATACACACATACACACAGACAGAAATGCACATGATTCACTGACCTGGCATCAAGGAATCTGGAGCGCAGGATCATGACAGCCTCACAGGTGCTCTGTTTCAGTTGCATCTGGATAGAGCTGAACTTACGGTGGATGATTCCCACCATGCGCTCAATCTCTTTGGGAGAGATGGGCCGCGTGCGAGACTGTTCCCTCAGCAGGTTCATGACGTGGGTAGTGAATTCGTTACATGCCTGCCGAGTGAAACAGAAAAGGTGAGTTTTTTTTAAACGTTGCAACAGTGATGTTTGCACAACTTGCCAAAAAGCTCTTTGGCTCTTATTCTAAAGTTGTATACATTTTTCATATAGGAAATGAGTTCTGCGCATGCTAGCTCTTTTGGTTAAAAGCTTCGACTGAGTGCAGCATTTATGTATTACTTTGACGACATAATAGGTGAAGTCATCTATGAATATAAATGCCAGTTTGCAATTTGGCTTGGGTCTAATGCAAAGCGAATTTAAACAGCTTTTCGTTAAACCAGTAGTTCATACATGATTAATTGGAATAACTCATTTACGTAGTGCACACTTTAGCTCATTACTCTGAGTAAAATTCGTTAAGTATTTACATTTAGATAATTAAAACCTGGAAACACCCTTAAGAAAGATGCATTTACTCCAGGCGAAGTGTTGTGTGCTCCCACAAACCCACCTCCTCTCTCAGAGAGCACGGAGTAAATTAGTCTAATTTACCTCTCCGGCTTGCTGAGGCATCACTGTTACACCTTCTATTTTTGCCCATAACGGCTCTGTGTTTAATGGCAGGCTCAAAGTGCTAGGTGAGGGAGCTGATCATACTTTCATTTAACACAAATGACTAAGGCACTCCTTGGATCTCTATAATCAACTACAACACAGTGAGTAATACAGCCATTTTTTCTCCAAGCTGATAACACATTTTCCATCATCATGCATACTCTCTGCAATTTTCTTGCTACAGTAATACAGGGATAAGCTGCTCTGTGTGCTAAATCAATGAGATATCAAGTTCAACTGAATTGGTCTATTTGGAAAAAAAAACCCCAAGATGTCAAATAACTGGTGGCCATGTGGGTATTTACATCTTATTATTATTTACATCAAAATAATCTAATTTGTAATATTCTGTTATTGTATCAATGCAGAGCAAAACTGCATGACTGAATGATCCCAAAGACGTTGTGTCAGGGGGGGGGATCTTAACCTTGCAGGGAGCCTTCTTACCTGTTCATATTTCTCCAGCTCTGTGTGGTAAATCTGTCTGATCTGGGTGAGTTTGGCTCTGTAGTCGGAATGTTCAATGGAATTATCAGCTGCCCCGCCCGAGGCAGCGGCTGCAGCTGCAGCCGCGGCAGATCCGCCACCTTTCTCTGGTCCTGCCACACCCTCTGCCAGCAGCATGTTGTCCAAACGCATGAGCTGGGGATCTGGTGGGTCCTCCTCCTGGGCACCACGAATGCTAAGACCTGCAGCAACACACAGACAGGGACAGAGGGTCAAATAAAGCCATCCAGTGACATTTCAGACAGGAGGAAAAAAGAAACCATACTAATAATGAAAAATATAAGCAGATCAAGTAAACAGTAGATCCAGACTGAACCAGACTGAATTGTTAGGGGCATTATGTCTGTGTAGACTGCAACACTGTGATGCTTCCCCTGCAGGTATGTTCTGGATGCCTCTTGTGTATGTGTTGTGTTCCTGTTGCCCATGTCTATGCCTGTTCTCTTTTATTTACACACTGCGCTGCACACTGTGTGTACGGGAAGGCTGACATGACAGCAACATCCATAAACTGACAAATGCTCAATGGTGAAGTGGCACTTCTACTCTGTGAAAGGATGCTAAACAGAAAACTATACCTCTAGTAAGTGTCTCTGTCTTTGACACAGTAGATGCCAGAAGCTGGCAGAAAATAACTAGTCTTTTTTCTCATTTGTTTGTTTCTAAAATTTAAATCTTGTATTATTTTACACTCTCCGTGTTTGTGATATTCACCATCTTAACAATACAAGTGTAGCAGTGACATAAAAAAAATCCACATACAGCAAAAATGAGTGCAGGGTAAATTTTATGTAAAGTGCTCATTCATTAATTCTGTTCATGCAATCAGACCCCGCTGTTTATTTCCTCTGGTTTTCTGTCTCGCCAGTCTGTCAGTGAGTCGTAATCATCCAGCAGATAGCACGCACACACCTGGATACATTGGCAATGCAGCCACAGTGCCAGGCTTTACAGAGAGTAAACAAACAAAAAAACACTGCGGGTCAGAATTACAACAAAAACAAGCTTGAGCAATCCAGTCTAATAAGTGGATAAAAATGTGGCTCAATGGGCAGTAAATACTGAGTGGCTACTCGAACGTTATGATTACCAGAGTTGTTTCAATTCAATAATCCCTCCCGCAATTCAGGGATTTTCAACAGCTCATTACAGCTTCATTAAGATATGGCCAGCCTCTGGATTCTAAATAAGAAGATTAGTGGCTCTATTGTGTCAGCCAGTAGGCATGCAATCAGAGAAGCCCTTTTACTACGCTTTGACCGACTGACCCTGCAAACCATCCACAGGAGTAAATACTAGAGGGAAAGCACTCCATTTTTTTCAATATCTTTCTTATAAACACAGTCCCGAATGAGAAGAAAAATTAGGAAACACATCATCTTGTAGCCCCTCCTCTGGTGTTTTCATCTCTGTTGGTGTTTTGTTCAGCTGCAGTGGCAGTGAAAAACAAATTTGACTCTATTTATGGATCGGCTGGCTTTGAGTCTTTTAGGTGTAATGGTGTGAGAGGAGTGGATGAATGTGGCTATTTGTGTTGGAGACATTGAGATGCTGGACAAGGCTCCATCAGGCTTGCAGAGCCAAGCCATCCATGTGGACAATATGCCACTGCTCCACTAACCCTCATCCACATCGCACTGCATCTGCACAACTCCACCCAAAGCCCTCGTTCTGGACAGGCTAGGCTGTTTCTCTTCCAGTTTGTGCAGCATGAAACAAAACGGTGCACGCTTCAAATGTTGACTGACCAGACGCTGGGGCTACATATCTCAACATGCTCTAATGGCTGGTGGTTTGCCTGCCACCACAGTTCATATTTTTCCTAATTCAGTATTTACTCGCACTCCCGAATTCCACACAAGCTCAGCAGGCTGCACTTTTCCTTTGTGCTGCTGCTGGTGGTAAGTAGGTAGGCACGTTTTTTATGTCAGGTATATTAAATATAACTCTGGGACGCAGCGTACATTTCCACACCAAACCTAGTTGTCACTTTCACTCCACTCACTCTATATCCAGGGGAAATGCAGCTGAGGGAATTTACAGGGCTTTTCAGCTAAATGGGCATAAATCACTGGTTTCATTCAAACTAAATAATCACAGGCCATAAAGAGCTACTTCTCTCTTATCATATATTACCACAAAGTTCCTGTGTGCAATAATGTGGCCATTCACGGCAAAGGAAAACTGAGCGAGACATTAGAAAGTGACATGTAATCCTGTTAGTCCACTGACATGTGGAGTGGCCGTGACATTTTTATCATACGTGTCCATTTCTATTTGGGAAATCAGCGGGATAAAAATGATTACTCCGCTGCCCTGAGAAGCAGACGGCCCTGCAGGAGTCCACCAGGGTGTATTTGTGCCACAGTAGCTATGGCCAGCCATTCATAACACACACATGTTAGGAGGGATGATGCGTCTGCCTCGTGCCCAGGAACACAAATACAGAAAAAATACACAGAAAAAAAACACTTTTTTAAAAGCAGTACAATGTTTCTCTCTCTCTCTCTCTGCCTCTTTCTCTCTTGCTGTCTCTTCACGTGCACCTTTGTTGAAGAAGCTGAAGATTGCGGGTTCACTGTCTAAGCTCAGCATCATCACACAACTTCCACAAAATGGGCTTGAGTGAGATAATATCTTTAATTTGCTGTGTGGTTGACAAATCTTTATAGTAACTTGCAAAGCCACAGTCATATTCTAGCACTGAAATGCTGCTTCGCCGGCTCAAATCTTTATCCTTTTTTTTTTGTCTGATGATATGGGTATTAAAACAAGTTTGGGCACCCGAGTTAGCTCTAATCCACCTCCACAGTCAAAGTGGGATTAATCTCAGTGTGCAAGAGAAAGTGCGAGAGTCGTGTCACCTTGGTAAAGCCTGCAAGCAATAGGACTAAGAGATGAAAAATCTATACATGGTACAGTTATTCCACAGAACTCTTAACGATGCCGGCTCACTTAATTACCAGAACGCATTTAATGATGTAAAAGGGAAAAAAAAATCTGAAATTCTAATAATAATGTAACATGTCCTTAATCGGCCTCATTTGTCATTCAACAATACAGGTGGAGTAGCAGGGGGAAAAGCACTTGCCTATATGATTGTTCCTCATTTCTCCTCTGTGGATGAGACAAAAGGAGACACTGTGATTAATCCATCCCTATCAGTCAGGGGTGGTTCTTCTTTTCATTTTTTACAGGTTTCACCGTCGGTATCTGATCCAGGGAAGTAACAAATTTGACAGATAAAGACAATGCAGCCCTTTCACTCATACACTCTCCCTGTTCTCTGTTTATAATCATTTCCGGTTTGGGGCTGTTGTCTCGTACATCATTCCCTGCTTGAAACTCTGACAGTGATCTGAGCACTGCCTCGGGCCGCTCTCCTTTCCTCCCACCTCTTTTCCCCCTGTGCCCTCTTTTATTCTGTGGGCTTAGCTGACCTTTGGCCCACTGCTTGTTTACTCTCATCACTGAAGTGTGAGCAGGAGAGCCATAAAGGCAGAGCCCTGCTGGGTTAATGTGGCCTGCTGAAGAGGGAAGGGGTGGCTCAAGGCTTCTCCACCTCATTCTGCTGCACTGACTGCACTGCCAGACACCAGACAATATACTAGAAGAGTTGCACTGCAAATAAAGCTAGAGATTTATTTAGTTTTTCATAATTCTTTCTTTTGCTATAGTTTTTCTTTATAAATAGTAATAGTAAATAGTAAAAAAAAAAAAAGATCAAGCAGAATGTGTTGCAAGAAGTTGATTTTCCCTGTATGTTTCACTGTGTTTTGACAATACTGTAATTCGGTTACTTCCACCGCCGTTTCCAAAAATATCCTGTTCATTACAAGTAACCCTGACCTCCTGAGGCTCCTCTCCTAGCCAGTGCCTCCAGTGGATGGGTCCGGCCACGTATCAACACTGTGTTCATCTAATTGCATTGATCCACAAAGGTCTCCCAAAGTTAACTAATCGAAACAGAATTTATTTTCTGTCAATATTTGCAAAGGTCATCTCTTTTAAAGGCACAGAGTAGACAGCGTGAGCAGAGAGGAGGCAGCTAGGAGGAGGAAGAGGACGAGGAGGTAAATGAGGAGGAGGAGGTGGAGGTGGAGGAGGACCGTGGCATCTAGCCTGTTACTGAGGCTCGTCCAAGGTGAGCTTTAACTCTGGCTTGGCACTCAGGATCCAAGGCTTCTAATCCACCGTGTTATTAAAACCCGCTGCCAAAGCAACACACTAGAGACTACAGAGGGCTTAGAGTATCCATTTCACAAAGAAGCCAGTGTCACTACAGCCGCGTTCCACGTCTCCTTTGACTTCATATCATCTCCTTTGTCATGGCGCCTGGATCAGTGACTTTCAGCTCCAGAAGCGCGGAGCTGGATCAAATTACCATTGAAAATCTTTTGTTCTGACAAATGAAACATAAGGATCCTCTTTCATTGACGTTCTTAAAGGCTTTTTAAAGCTTGGCCTACATCCACATGGCACAAAGAATCTGAGAGACTGCCTGCGGGCTCTCTCTACCATGTACAGTAATTAACATGCCATTAACACATTAATACACATTAACTATTCCCAATGTTAATGGCAGAGTAATTACCATACCTGATACCACACTGTGGGGAAGCGAAAGCACATTTTGCCAATTTGTGTTTCACTTTCTTTGTTGAGTGAGTTGAAACAAATAATTCTGGGGATGACTCAGTTTTACTTTCTTCCACACAGATAAAGTTTCGTTTTTTGACAGTTGCTGTGTCAGTGCAGGCAAGGTCTCAATTTAAAATAGCAAAGAACTTCAGTGCAAAAAAAAGAGAAAAAAATACACCTAAAATGAGTAAACTTCTCATTTTAGGAATGGCTTTAGAGGTGAAGCTGAAATACTGGAGGGGACAGTAAGTTGGGTGATTAAATGCAGAGTAAAAGGAGGCAGGGAACAGGCCCGAAACTAGGGAATCCCTGTCTGGAATGATGATGTATTTCCTCCCAGTGCAGTGAGTGATAAGCTAATCAGCCACACTGACAGTGAAGTGTTACAGCCCCCCAGTGCTGGGTCAAGACTTCTCCCATCATACACCACCAGCACACACCAAACAGACAGCATGTGGAGGTGACTGTGGGGTGGGGGAGTGACAAAAAGTGGCTATGGTCAGAAAAGAAGATCTCTGTCAGTTCAGGTAGCCTTTGTCCCTCGATGATGATGCACCTCCCTCCCCATCTCCGACCACCACCCCTCCCCCCAAAAAAGGGCTATGACAGCAGGGGCGAGGGACAAATGGGAAAGGAGAAAGGGGAGGAGGAAGGGGGCTTGCCACTCTCGACCCACGACTCCAAGACATGCGGGGAGCAGGGGTGGGCAAGTGGGTGGGAAAAGACAACCCAAACAAACATCTTGAAGACATTTTGCCAAGCACACCAAAATTAATCACTGTCCCACGGTGGCACTGACATTTGTGGGAAGTGACACACAACATGACAGACTAGAGGGAGAGGATGAAAGGAGAGTGTGGCAGGGGGGCTGGGTGGGATCGGCTGGGTAAACAAGAGCCACTGTCACTCGCTTGCGATCATGTGTGCATGTGTGCGATATGTGTGCGCGCGTGTTTATATGTGAATTGTGTGAGTGCCCGCTTTGTTTCCTGTCCTCTAAGACTCAATGTGGGCAAACAGCCAAGTGGTGTAGTGATGGCTGACCAGGCCTGGCGGTGGCGGCCGCACGCAGCGGTTGGGGAGACTGGCCAAATGAGTGGACAGGACCTCCGCTACAGATCAGCACACTGACTGACCCTACAGGACACATGCAGCATGGGGCTCCAACATAGGGCTCGCATGGGTCACATGGTCTGCTAGTCACAGAATGAGCCGCAGTCACTGAGACACTTGTGTGTTTTCAGCCAGACATCCCATAACTATGATGAACATAAAGGATAATATACTCAATTGAATAGTCAAATTCCAATTCCAGTCTCTATGCTGTAGGTAGACTCACAGTTTAAAGTCTGGTCTGAGACAGTTATTGTGTCTTATGTTTCAATATTTCATTTCATCCCCTTCTATTATGTTGGCATGTCATGCTTATTTCTTTTTCTTCATTTTCATTTTATATTTCATGTATTGATGGTCTTGAGCTGCTAGCCTGAATTTGCTGCAAAGGTAAGCTGATTTGTTATTCAGACCCCAAGCAAATAATGCAAATGTGGCACTGAAAGCCACTTATGAAATACCCAAAGGCAACTAATCACTCCTCCTCTCATTCCAGCCTTTCTGCAGCCTCCTAATTAGAAGATGGAGATTGCATGAAACCAGGTCACACAGCAGGTCTTGTACACACCGATAACCAGGCAAACACACAAGCAAAACTTCATCCAGACACCAAGCCAAGCATGCATTATTTTAAAGGCTAGAGGTGAAAAAATAATGCTATTCAGGTTATTAATCCCATCGTTCAGGTTATTAATCCCACTGTATGCTTGCAAAGAAAGGATTTAGGCTGGGAGCATTATGTGTATATGTCCTGTATCTGTGTGTTTCTCTGTGCATATATACGGCACGTGTGTGTGTGCGCATGTGTGTGTGTATCTGTGCATGCATACGCTCATGTGTGCATGTGTGCGTGTGAAGGCTACATGCCCACATAAACAAAGGAACGGCATTGGTAGCATACAGCCAACCATGATCCACTGCCAGAGAGATTATTCTTTGCAGTGGCATTTCTGCAAGAGAGTTGACAGTCCATCATTTAGATTTTGCAGTGTATCCACGAAAAGGCTGCATTGCCTGAAGCAGAAGGAGCTGCTCTTTCCTTTAGTGTCTTTTATAGAAGAGAATTCAGCTCCAAATTATAAAGCCAGAATCCTTTGCTAGCCCCGCTATCGTGTAAGGACTCTGCTACGAGGCAACTGAGGTTATAGCAGTGGAAGAAGACTGTGCTTGACGGGTTGAATCTCAGTGCTTCCCTTTGTAAGGACTCGTATAGCTCACAAAAACACATCTACCATCCTCCAACATCTTAGGTTGCACGCACCTGAACAAGAGCACACTTTTCTGGAAGCATCCTGAACCTGATGTTGCAAGTTAGTACTTAGGTCTGCAGAGTACAGTGCATAGAGTGGCTGGGCAGATCAGGTCCAGACCAAACAACAGCTTGTGACAGAAGCAGGCCAAAGAGGATGTAGACACGGAGAGACTTAACAGGCAGCCGGCCTGCCATCCACTCTTTTTCAGCTCTCCTTATACTCAACACATCACTTCAGATCCATCGCAAGTGTCTCTCAAAGAACGTGGCAGCAATAGAGTTTCACATTACCATAAGAAAGGAGTGAAATAACTGATGGCAGGAGTTTTCAAAGCAAATGATTGAATGATCGCTGGGAGACTATCATCTCCCTCATTTCATTTGACCAGCCTAATAGTTTTATTGTACACCTACAGACGATGCGCCACCTTATTGTGCTGTGTGATAGCCTGCGAAAAAGGTAACGAAAAAGGTTATTTAGTGCTAATTATTGCCAGCATGTACTTTACACACCATTTAATGAGTTAGACTGGAGGCGTGGCCATTGGCTGTGACTTGCTCGCCCAGTTATCCAAGATGAACCGTGCAATCTCCCTCACGTCACCCCTGTCATGTGTACCAAGTCCCCCTCCACATCCAATTCCCTGCTAGGGCTTCACTGGAGCAGAGACGAGGCACCACTGAAGCAACACAACAGCTCCCGTAGCATCTCCGCACACCGGCAAGGGGAGGCGCTGGGGGAGGGAGGTTGGAGGGAGAAGGGGGAAAGGGAGGGGGGTGTAGAAAGCTGGGAGCTCACTCTCATAATTACAATAATTAACAGTTGCAGATTTAATTGGAAGGGAAGGCATTAACAGGAGGAACATTGTGGAGGCACATGCAGAGGGAACCTTTGCTGCAAGAAGCTTTTGTCTTCTCTGTACCTAATGGTGCCTTGGCTGCGGTCGGCGAGTGCTGACACAACACAACACAACACAACCAAGCTGAGAGTTCAGACGGTGGGGCTTGTCAGGACTCAGACTGGAGGCAGATAATTAGGTGCCAGGTTAATGAGAGCACAGGCTCTTGATGGCATTTGGTTACTGTATGTGGGCAATTAATGACTTTGTTTTTGTGTTTTTATTGCCCACTTGAGTGGAAAACATAATACATTATTCACCTCAGGCCTGTATGCGCTGTTTGATGGAATAGCAGGGACTCTGGATAAAGAATCAGTTTCATTCATTGTGGCCAACGGTTAATACAAAACAATGCAGTATATATA
>JANJYP010131736.1:0-16004 GCA_024605115.1 Rastrelliger brachysoma | reverse complement strand
AGTTTTTTCTATTTCTTTTCCGTATGGGAGGTTAAGTGAATGTTTGGAATGATCTGTAAGTCAAAGAAACAGAAATGATCAGAGAGAGTCACGTCTTTAACATTAACAGAAGAAATGTCAACACTTTTAGAGATAACCAGAAAATCATGTCAAAAATCATCCATTCATTCATTTTTAAAACCATTTTCTGGGATTACATGAATGAAGATGTAGACATTTTCCCTATGAAATAATAAAAGTGGGAGGGAACGGAGGGGTTCTCTTCTGGTAGCACATGACATCACTACACTCATAGCTGTCTACAGCCACAGAAGCTATAGAGAACTATGATCAGATCTGAGACATGGAATTTATTTCTCTTTTCATTTCTCACAATGATATTTATTTCTCATAATTATATTTGAATAAAAACATTCATAATTTTTTAAAAAAAAGAAAATGTGCTCAAAATGATCTTTCTTTTATTTGAAAGTGCAGAAACTACATGTTTTACATAGGCTTTCATTGTTTTGTCTGTACTAAAAGACTATATTTACCTCCGCCAAGGTGGTGTCTGTTTGTCTGTTAGCAATATAACTCGAAAAGTTATGGGCAGATTTGAATGACATTTTCAGGAAATGAAATTCACACGGACATCCTACTGGCAATTTAGAGTCTTCCAATTAACCTAACATGCATGTTTTTTGGTGTGTGGGAGGAAACCGGAGTACTCGGAGGAAACCCACACAGGCACGAGGAGAACACGCAAACCCCACACAGGTTTGAACTCGGAACCCTCTTGCTGTGAGACGACAGTGCTAACCACTGTGCTACCGTGCTGCTTGGTATTGTGTTTGGAGGGCAGAAAATGAATAAAAGGACATCATCTGTGAGTGCTTTCCACAAATGTAAACAGGAGATATTAGAGGGTTTTGTCTAATACTGACAGCTAGTGGTTCAATGATCATTGAGAACAAGAAAGGGGAGAGGGGACACCCTTGATGAGTCCCGCAACTAATTGCAAAAGGGCAAGAGACATTTTGATCGGTTATGTAAGAGGCAGTTGGATGTGAATAGATGAGCTCAATCCAGTTCATAAAGGAGAGTCTAAATCCAATTTTTTTCAAAGTAAACAACATATAGGGCCACTCTAGAAGATTTTCCTGAGAATTTTGGTTACAGTAGGCAGCAGGGGAATAGGGTGATACGAAGAGACCAGGTTTGGGTCACTACCAGGTTTGGGAATAAGAGAAATATTGGCCTTGTATAGGGAAGGAGACACCCTAGAGATCATCATTGAATGATTCAGCATATACATCATATGCTTCATCACTAAATATCTTAAGAAATTCCATTGAGAAACTGTCAGGCCCTGCTGCCTTTTTCAGTCTCGCTTAGACTGATATTTGCATATATCTAGTCTGAGATTCTCAAAGTATTTTTTCAATCATCTCAAGATCGAGGGTCCATCAGGTGAGTTCCATCCTCTGCTTTAATGGAGTGTATGGATCTGGAAGCTTGAGATTGTCTTAACTGGTGTAAGACAATCTCTGGCTCATAAGATATGAAATGGTCTCCCAAAGTTTGGAGTCATCCACTTCACCGTTATCATTGGTGTTTATGTAAAGATCTATTTTGTTTGAGAGATAGGAGCAAATTCCTTATCTTTCAACATGGTGTCATTTAATCGCCAATCAAATTCTCCCCAGATTAAGCTTTAAAGATATTGGGGCGTGATCCGATGAGAATGTTAAATGTTAAATGCAATCTGATACTTGTGACAGTAATCTTAAATCCAATAAGAAATAATCAATCCTAAAATAAGATTTATGAACTGCTGAAAAATAGAAAAAATGTCTCACAGTGGAGTTATAAATTATAAGATTGTATCAGATTATCAAATCACACAGCTCATTGAAGTGTTAATTTGGGAATGTTGCTGATCAAGCACCGAATCCAAGTGTAACCCAGGTTACTAGGCTCTTATAAAAAGTCCAGTTCATCAGTTTATTAAATAAATAAATACATATTTGTTTGTGACCAATAAATAAATAAATAGATAAATGTTGATTTAAAAAAAATCTTACATAGAAAAATATTTCTGATTCATGATTTAAAAAAATAAATGTTAATAAATAGGTTAAAAACAGTAATAATAATATACACAAATTATTATATCTGTTAAAAAGGGTTTTCAATTTCATTTCAAAATGTGTTGAATGTGCCTTCCTAAATATACAAAACACAGGAGACATGCAGAGTTCACATGTGCATGCAACCAATCCAACGTCGTTAGGGTCAGAGTTTCCCTTCCTCTCTCTCTTCCGGACGATCAAGGTGGTTGCGGGCTGATTTTTCTCATTGTTGATACTGTTTTTGAGCAAAATAGCAAGATATTACGATCTTAAATGGAAGATACAGAGTGCCAAGCCTTCTTTCTTTTTTTCCTCTCGCTGCGGACTGAGTTAGAGACTGTGTGTTTTGGCGAGGAGACGAGTTCCTAGAATGAAATTCTGACTGGATGATGAGCCGCGGTGTCTACAATTGTGCTGGAAGATTGTCTGTGTGTATAAACTAGTGAGTTTCTGGCTGGGTCTTTTTGTCTTTTTCTTTCCATGGTTTTGTGACAGTTGACGGTCCTGTCACTATGCCTCCAAGTTGATCATGCGCCCTGGCTACTTGTCCAAGGGGATATCCCTTTGGGTGACTGGTCAGCGCGCATGGCTCTTACCTGGGAGGTTGAGGGTTCAAACCCCGCCCGGGCCCTCCTTAGTTTGTCATGCCACAGTTTCAAGATGAAGATTTCTTATGTTGGGCTTCTCCCTGTTCTGTAAGCTACAGGGGGACCTCAGTGGTTGTGGCGAGCCACCCAAATGAAAGACTGATCTTGTGATTTAGTTGGGCTTTATTTTGTGAACTACTGTTACTGAGCTCATGTCTAAAGTGACAGTTTTTTTATTTATTTTATTTTTTCTAACTTCTACCAATACAATTTAATATACTTAAATTTACTTGTGGTCAATTGAATCCTTTTCTCTGTCACTCATTACAATTACAAATACCCCATTCTCCTATAGTGAGTTTAGACTTCTGAATTACTGGTCCAAAGAGTTATTAATGTAATAGAGAAACATATTTGTACTGGTCAAAGTTCAGTAAATATCCTTGTCCCCACCAGCCTCTGTGTCCCAGTCCTTAGCTTCCTGGCTCAGAAATGTTTGTCATTTGTGTATCGCCACTAAAATATTCTCGTTAGTAGTCGGGACATCAGTACTGCTAGCTGTAGCACTAGTCAGGATTATTTTTGACAAAATCTTCTCTACTATGATCTTTTTCAGATCAACACCCCTTTCCCTTTCTTTCATTCTATTTCTGTTATAGTTAGGACCAAGTAGTTCATTAAAGTCTCCATTGTGAAGTATAACATTTAAGTAATTTGGAGCTTCCTGCACATTTTCAGGTATAAAACATTTATTTGTATAATTTTCAAAATTTGTATAATTGGCCGTTCATTTGACATTCCAAATCAAGATATATGACTGCAAGTTAATTAGTTGTTTGTCAGTTTAGATTTAAATAAAGATTTAACTGGAGTTTGCAAAATTTTTTTTTTTTGCTTTTCTCAGTTGATTTTTAAAAAAATGTACTAATGTAACCTAATTGGCTGAAGACTCTAATCCTCCATCCATTTTTACTCTCTCTCCACTATGTAACATATAAACCACATGCATCCTCAATACGATGACTCTCATCATATATCTTTAAAACTAACAATTATTACACTGTCCTTTTTCCTTATTCCTTCCTTATTTCTCCCTCAGATGCAAACTTCTCCCTCCATCTCTCTCTCCTGCTCTTGACTTTCCTCAGTATAAATACCTCGGTGTGTTCTTTCTCTCTCTCTCTCTCTCTGGCCTCTAGCTAACACTGGTACCTTTGTACAACTAACATGCCAGATGAGACTAAAATTAAATGCACTTTAATTGCTGCCTCTGCCCTGGTATGTGTGAGAGGTGAGGAGGATTTACACAGAGGAAATGATATTTTTAGGCTGTGATTTGGTGACGGTGACTTGATTATTTCTCTCTCTCTCNCTCTCTCTCTCTCTCTCTCTCTCTCTCTCTCTCTCTCTCTCTCTCATTAAAGAGTAACAAGATAACATTTCAACTAATCAAAACTTTTTTTTTCCTTTTTCAGCAGACTTTCACTTCTTATTCATACTGTTTATAAAGACCCTGAAGGCCTCATGCTAATTTGTGTTCAATTTAAGCAATACTTTCTCTCTTTTTGTGTCATTAAGCAAAGGTTTAGCACAAACTTCCAACAAGTACCATTGTAAATGTAGGAGGGGAGACATATAAGTGTGCAGTTAATTTAATTTAAAATGAACATGTTATCTGTATTAATTAATAGCGAATTATTTCTGATTCTGTATCACCACAATGCCAGGGCTTCAGTGCGGGTGTGTAATTTATTTCAAGTAAAATGATCATGTTATCTGTGTTAATTAATGACAAATAATTTCTAATTCTGTATAACCACAATGCCAGGGCTTCAGTAACTACTGCAATAATATATTTATAACAGAATTAAGTAGGTTCACGATGAGGTAACATTTCTGTCATGTTGAGTAGTAGCAGTCATTTAGACACACTGCAATAAAAAAGCTTTAGGGCAGCTTCAGTGTTGGCCTGAAACTGATAATATTTCCTGAAAATTTTATCTTAATAATTTAAGTTTTTGGATGACGTACAGGCCTGTAGGCTACATTTCCCTTTAGATGACTTCAGAGAGCAATCAGCCACTGAATTGGTGGCCTTAATTTAACAGAAAATCAGTAAAGTTTCAGAGCTATTTTTGTAATAATTTGTTTTGTAATACTACCAGAGTGGCTCTTGGGATGAAAATGTCAGTATTCCTGTTGGTTAATCACATTGGTCCACACTGAAAGCTTTATTTCAGTGGAATATAGTATTTTGCAGATAATTCAGCAAAATGATGTACAATTATTACAGTGTTTTATGCCAATTTATAAAAGATGTAAGACCACTATCATGAGTAGTACATTAACTACACACTCACTGCACAATTCCTACACGTTGCTATGTAGCCACTACTACACATATACGTTTTGTGTAATGATTTGGTAGTGCTTATTAATGAGCGTAAAGGCAGCTTCTCTATTTCTTCTTACAGCCTGGATTCATCTATTGGGGTCAGGATCATCTCTAAGGGTCGAGAGTCACAAGATGAGTAACAGGATTGGAAAGCAGAAAATAAAAACCACATTTCGTCTCCAAATTGTTTATTTTCACAGTGAACTCTAATGTTACATTCTTTGTTTTTAACTTTCTTTTTTTTCTCTTTTATGCAAACAATTACTGAATACATTTAATGTGGTTTTAAAACTAATTTTAGACATGTTGATTGATTGGTTGATAGAATTTTTAATAGACATTAGAATTATGTTTATGGTGATTAATGTCTTCCTTTATATTAAAATAATACATGTAAGTCCTTTTAAATACAAGTGAGATGTCATGAGTTAGTGGACTAAAAATAACTGAAAAAAACCCACAGTTGCTTATTTATTCTGATCTGTAGTTTTTCTTTCCTGCGAAGAAATCAGAGGACTCTTTGAGTCATCGCGGCTTTATAGAGAACCACCGTGGTAACCAAAAACCTTGAAAGAACCTTCCTCTTTTGGGTGTATAAGAAGAGACAGGGGAGGAGACAGGAGAGGAGCGGGGGGAGACGGGTGGGGTGATGGTGTGGAAGCCAGAGAGGGGGTGAGATGGAGGTACATGGGGGAGGAGGGGGCCACTAGGTAAATAAGATGTCTAATTCATGGAGCGGATGTTTTGAAGGAAACAGACTGAGGATGTAGCTGCACTAACTGTACCCTCTGGGTCTCTCTCCCTCTCTCTCTCTGTTTTTACTGTGGAAATGAACTGAACTGGACCTGTTCTGTTTTGCTTTCACTGGAACCTCACCTGTACCTGGGGCAGGACACATTCTCCATTGATACACTTCATTTCCCTCTGTCTCCATACAAACCTCACTGGCAGAGTAATAGTCACTTTAGTTCCAAAAAGTCTCTCTCATTACTCTTGCTTCACCGCCTCCAGACCTAGAGCTGCAGCCAACTTGCCCTGTAAAAAAAGAAATATCATTAAAATATGAGAGATGGGGAATGGATTTACATCTTGGTCACCATTTTAAGTCTGTTTGCATGTCAATGGTTTGTTAAACCGTGGTGGACCAAAATTAATTTATCGCCAATTTCTTCTGGATCTTCATGAACACTGTGCATATTGTAACTCCACTGAATTTTGCCCTTCAAACAAAAAAAAAATCCTAAACACAGTAAAAGACATTTATTTAAAGGTATTTCAAGATGCAATGATAACCTCGGTTTTACTTCTTCACAACAAACAAGCAAAGCAAAAACTGACTTTACAAGCATTTTAAAGTCAGCATGCATAGTTTAGTAGACACATCAATGAAAAAGGCCTGATATTGATGAAATGCATCATTAGAAACAGGCTCACTTGCATACAGCATTTCCCTGGATACAATGAATTTGGTTAAAAACTCCCCAAAAACAATTTGTTCATATAGCCCCAATAAACTTATAAGCACAACTTCAGTCATGACATGAATTTCTACCCAGAAAACTAAAGTAAAGAAAAGTGGATTGCACTGCTTTTAATATGAGCCTGATTTTAGATGCTATACAGTATGTATTGTCAGTATCCTTCAAATAATTTAGCAGGCTATTTATATTAACTAATAACAACTTTCATTTACCATAAGAAGCTGGAATAAGACAGTATTCACACAAATAGACACTGAATAGAAGAAGCTGCACATTCACATATATATTTACTCCCAATTCCTGTTTTTTATGCTGTTTATTTGTTTAAACTATTAATAGAGAGAACAAGGAAAAACTTGACTCCTCTGTCTCTTCTGGTGGTGAAATGATCTTTCTGTTCCACTCAGACCAGATTCACTGCCAGTCTGTCGTCTCCCTGCTGAATCACATCCATTCAGCCACATCATCGTACATTTTCTGCTTTTTACAGTGCTTGTGTCAATAGCTGTATTAAATGCAGTATATTAAATAGAACATAAAAATCTGTGTCTTTTAATCTATACACTGTTGTTTTGGGATGAGTTTTTGAAAATTTATGTTAAAATATTTTGGATTTATTGCTATTTTTGGGTATTTTAATGTACATTTCTCCCGATAGAATATTCCCAGAAGTACCATTTATGAGAAAACAAAGGATACAGTTATCCGCCCACATATAATGATAAAATACTTAATATTATAAATGTTTTGAATTGTGAAAATATCTGTTTTGAAGTAATAAATAAAAAAAGATGTATTTTGAGATTACTTTTGGGAGGAAAAAAGCTTTGATGTATGACTTACAATCTTTGCCCCATTGTCATTGATGTTGTTTCTAATTCTAAAATGTAGTAGGAAATGTCAGAAATAGTAGAATCAATCCAGTCTTTGGCCTGTTGGGTCAGTTGAGGTGTGTGTTCTTCTCAGGTAGCTGAGAACTGGCCTGAACTTTTTCACTTCAACCAGAAGTGAAAAAATTTTTTAAAACAGACTCTTGCCTTTTTATTTATCCTGCTATTTATGTCCAAATGTGGGGAAGGAAAGTGTGTTTTCACTTTATGTGTGTTTGTGTGCTTAGTGCACGTGTGCATCTCTCAATCTGTGTGTATCTACTCTCACACTTGTATGTCTGTGACATGCGTTTGCTCTGGTGTGTTTGTGTTGTTGCTGGTTGCTGTTTGATTGGGTCTGTATCCTCATTCGTTTCTATGTCTGTGTGTTTGTGTGTCAGCATGGAGCAGTAGGAAACTAGTGGTGGAGAAAAGTGAATGAATTGTGGTGATTTTTGTTTAGTTTGGCAGATTGCACCTGTAGCAGTGAAAAATCACCCTCATATCACTAATTCAATCCTGTCAGCTGCCTTCTGAGGAACTAATAGAAGTTTAGAGTGAAAAGAATGAGTCTGTCTGTTTGTCTATGTGTGTTATCTATTCATGGTGTATATGCTCACAATTTGCTAAATGTTCAGCTTTATCATTGTTCTTGCAGCTCACGTGTTTCTGTTTTGATTGACATGAGTCATATCCTTGAAAGTTAATTCTAATTTTGCTTTTCCGAACATTTTTCAACTTTGTGATTGTCTCAAAGATTAGCAAAGTGGAAATTGAAGCGCTAATATATCTTAATTATTTATGAAAAGACTTACAGCTTTTAAAGCCATGATACAGTTTAAGATTATTTAATCAATAGATAAATACACACACAGTGATTCAAATGATCCTTATGAAGTCTGCAGTTAACTAACTGGAGTCAGGGGTGAAAAGTCAATGACACCTGAGTTAAAAACTAAAGGTTAGGAGAATCAGCTAAAATGTTACTGTAAATCCAAGTCTATGCAGGTCAAAGTTAGATGATTTAACTTTAAAGCAGTTGTTACAGTTTTTGTTTCATATATTTAACAGTCATTGGCGACCCTAGAGAAGCCTTTTTGTTTGTCTTTTTTAATGATACATATGTACTAATCCTTGTGCCAACAGAATATGATGTGACAGATGTAGCAGGAAATTGACTGCTGACCTACACTGTGATACACTGCAGAAAGCCCTGATCAAGATATTGTAGAGCTTGTACTCAGACAGCCTTAATTATTGGGCCCATTGATATCCTGAAATTTTAACACCTGACTTTTAGACATATATAAGATATGTGACTGACTTCATGACAAATGCAAATATCGATTCCTTTCATTACTGATTAACCTGCTGATTATTTTTTTTGATTAATTGTTAGTCATGTTGTAAAATATCAGAAAATAATGAGCTAGAGTTCATGGTGTCATCTTCAGATACTTTGTTCTGTTTTATCAACAGTCCAAAATCCAAAGAACTTCAGCTTATGATTTGTAACGCAGAAATGCTTAAAATCCTCATATTTTAGAAGCTGCAATGAGTAAATATTTGACATTTATTCTTAAAAGATGACTAAAATAAGTTATCAAAAAATTTGCTGCTTCATTTTCTATAAATGAGTAATTATCGCGGTTCTAGTTCAAATCTCCAACTCTTAGCCAATTTTGACAGCCTCTTTGGCCCTTCAGTACCAGGTTCACCCACATTTACTCTCATCACATTCTGTTGAAAGTATGTGTTACCAACATACTGCACTCACAAAAACTTTTTAATCTTTATAAGTATTTTATATTATTTTGTTTCCCCAAAGCTCCAGTATACACAGTGCATCACATCCAAATACCATGAGATCATTAAAAAAAAAAAAATATCCTCTCCACCCTGACATTTTAACAACCTACTGCTGTACCCAGTGATCATTTAATCAGTCGCTCCACCATCCCATAAGTCATTAATTTTTTTTTTGCTCAATAACAAGTCTTAATTAAATGTCTTTACAAGCAAACAAGCCCTGTGACCTTTTATTTAGCTTCTGTTGGCCTCATTCAACATCAAACAAAGCCCATATGTAGGAGAAGGAAAGCAGGTGCCTGTCATGGGATAAATGATTCATTTCAAAAGGGTAATTTACAAACTGTTTTTTTCACCTGAGGAAGGTGGAGATCATTATATGCAGTCCTTTCAATAGCTTTAAAGGAGGACTCTGGCCATTTTTGACCCCTACATGATTTTCCTGAGGGTAACCCAGTGTTGGGGGAAGCAAAAAAACCTGATTAAAAATGATGCGACCAAACCGTTATAGCCAAACCGTGTAGTTATACCATGGATACATGGCACTGCGGGATAGTTATAACGTTATTTTTAACCTCATTGGGGCTCTAAACACACTCAGAAAACCTGTGGTATATGAGTTGGGTCCTTAGGAGACACCACCATGCACACTGAACTCATATAGTGTAGCGAAACAGTATAAACTTTGTGTTTTTGCATGGAGTCACTCACCTAACTCTGTTTACATCTGGAAAAGCTGTTACTAGCTGATTGTCAAGCTCCTGCGCAGCTGTGGCGATAGTGCCTGGGTGAGCAAATGCTTAACAATCAGTTAGTAATGGATTTTCCGGATGTAAAGATTTTTAATCAGGTTTTTTGCATCCCAAAAATGGGATCATTTTAGGTCACCCAGCGTTGGGATCAAAAATGGCTGGAGTTCTCCTTTAAAACAAGCCTAATTACTATAAATGTTTAAACAAGCAACAGTAGTGGCCCATAAGATATGCTATACCATTCATTTGAATATGTACCTTAACTGCTTTACATATGCTTTCTTACTGTTCATCCACTGTATATAAAATGTGTTGTACTGTAGGATACATTGTGTTAGTTATAGTTATAGGCGGACATTTTTATTTTTAAATCACATTTAGTGTAAGAATGATAGATGTTTTCGGGCATTCAGAATGTTTAATTTCTGTCTGTGTATGTGTCACTTGCCTCTACTTCTAAGTGACACCAGTGAGGGAAAAAAAAACAACTCTAGGATGGAAAAGTTTTGATGGCTGGGAAGGGCTCGGAGATATCCCTTAACTCTCATTAGAGTCTACAAATAACCAGTTTGACCAGTTCTGCCCCAGTGTTGCTCTATTTGCTCAGAACCAGCGTCTCCCTCTCTGCTCTACTATAAGAGGATCGATTACATTGAGTCTTTAAAGCCTCACTTCATCTTATGGTTGGTTTTATGTTTGAAACGGTTCTTTTTTTATTGAGCATGCTCTAAATGAAACTTGGTAAAACTATTAGATGCTAAAATTATTATTTAATGGTGAAATTAGCAGAAAATTCACTTTCATAGTTGAATCAAACAGAATTGCATATTGTTCCTCCCTGTTTCTTTAATATTAAATTTTAAATTGTGCAACAACAAATAGACTTAGAAAGAAATATGTCCTCCAGATTGTTCAACATAATGAATATATCTGCAAATGCAAAAAGCGCTCCTGCTGAATGTCTCTTCAAAATGTTGACTGTTTTATTTTCCCTTTTATCAATGTCTTCTTCAAGTAGTTAAAGCATAACTAATGTTTTTTTTTTATGGGTATGTTCAGACAACTGATGGCACTAGGTCTAGGTCAGGGATAAATCATAGATGAATATAGAGAGTTTCCACCTTGACATGAGGCAGATTTAATCTGTTAACCTTAAATGATGTAAATTTTGCACCTTAAATCTACCTCTCTGTGATCTCTGAGTGGTACAGCAATGGGGACACTTAATCCCCTCAGCATATAAATTTCCTCCAAAACATGTTTGATCACCCCATTTAGTGACATATAAACAGTGTTATTAGGAGATTGATTGTATTTTATACTGTTTAGAAATCATATGCTGGATTTGTCACACTGGTACTGTGATTTTGTGTCAGTTAAAATGGTAATTTATTATTATTCATTTCAAAACAGATGGTCATCATTATTAATGAATCCTTTAAAAACCTTCTCGTGTGACTTTAGAAAATATATATATTTCCCTGAATGATACAGCATTCTGTTCTTCATCTCCTGAAAAGCTCACATTTTCTGCAGATGCCTGGATTTAGAGCTGTGACAGCGATACACTCGGCGACTGCGTGCCCGGTTCTGAATGAGCCTATAGATACAGGGGCTTCTGGCCAAACTGAGGTTGAGGAGAAATTACGATGAGGTGAAATGCAGCATTTATGAAAGAAACATTGACTGCACTCGATTGCCTGAGATGATGATGGAGTTTGGACAGAGAGTGGAGTCACTGCAACTCAATTTGTGTGTTTAGAGACTACAGGAAGGGAAACTGAAAAGCAACAGACCATGCTAAAGAGATGTGTACATAGACACTTTCGTTCAGGTGCATACACATTAATTCAGGCATGCACATCCACATACACACACACACACACACATACACACATACAGATGTCTGTCACTAAGACAGAAACTGAGACAGAGGTTGGTGACAGAAAGAGAAAAGGAAAGAGAGGAACTTAGGGAGAAAGTGTGTGTGTGTGTGTGTGTGTGTGTGTGTGTGTGTGTGTGTGTGTGTGTGTGTGTGTTGCGTGTGTGAGTCATGCATGAGTACACATTGTTAGCACAGTGAAAATCCTCACAGGTTCCTGGAAGGAATTAAAAAGGCTGACGTGACACCAGGATGCAAGACTGCTCTGCAGGACTGGTCCCACACCTCTGCTGATCAGGGTGTGTGCATGTGTGTGTGTGTGTGTGTGTGTGTGTGTGTGTGTGTGTGTGTGTGTGTGTGTGTGTGTGTGTGTGTGTGTGTGTGTGAGTGTGTGTGTGTGTGTGTGTGTGTGCGTGTCTTCACCCTGTAACTCTGTGACTGATCTTTATATAACTAGCTCTGAAAAATGCCTGCACATTTCAGCAAAGTTTTAAGTAGCAGTAGTACAATGTAAATATCACCTTTTACAATACTAAGCTCTGCAGTCAATTAATTATTTAAAGGATTACTCCACACAAAAACCTTTTTGAAGGTATGAAAAAGTCATCGCCTGTAGTCACATCGAAAAACATGAAAGTCCATCGAAACTGCTCAAACAACTAATGCAATATAGTCTCATTCTCCACAATACATACATATATATATTTAGAGGTTTTATGTTAATTTCACTGTGATTTTTGGTTGCTGTTGGAATTCGTTGTAACTGTTGTCAAACAGCTGCCACCTCCACAAAGAAGAAGCCTTTCCATCACTCTTTAATCTGACAGGACTCTAGATTGTTTTCAAAGAGATTAAAGACACTAGTGAAGCAGAAAAAGCAAAAATAATTAATCGTCACTTAGCCTGTGTGAAAGAGTTAATGCATTAGCTGTTAGGAGACTGACTTCCTGTTTCAGCTTTAACCTAGTTAGTCTCAACATTTTTAGCCATGATAGCGACATGATGCAAGTCCATCACTGTGTGAATATTTAAGCAATTATTGAATGCGTTGCTATTACATTTGTTCAGACATTAATGTTAACTGGAGGGTGAATCATAATTACTTTGGCAATGCCCTGACTTTTCCTGTAGTTAAGCCAGTGACTTTAAATTTCAGTTTGTC
The DNA here is from genome assembly GCA_024605115.1 of Rastrelliger brachysoma. Taxonomy (NCBI): domain Eukaryota; kingdom Metazoa; phylum Chordata; class Actinopteri; order Scombriformes; family Scombridae; genus Rastrelliger; species Rastrelliger brachysoma. The sequence goes on along the minus strand of JANJYP010131736.1, from coordinate 2,953 downwards.
CAATACTTTGGTTTATGACCAAATACCAGTGAATTAATAACATGCACAGGTTAGTGTTTTAGATAAAAATGATGCACACATTTCACATATTCATGATTTATTATATTTATGTGTTTACTCTGAAATTAAATAACATTGCATTCATTTAATGTTCTTTCCAAATTGACTTGCTCTGCATTCATTAATGTATCATACTGGATTTTTTTCACACCTCCTAATTGTGTTTTTTATTGCACTTTCCATGTCCCAGGTTGCACCCACCACTGCACAGAAACTCTACCCTCCCTGCGAGTTTCATCCATGTTGATTTGATCTTTATTTGGCCTTTCTACCACAGCTCTTTGAATAAAGCTACTGAGCGTGCTTACGGGAAGAGCACAGCACAACATCACAACCGGCTCCCTCATGATTCCAAACCGAGCATTTCCAAATTAGCTTTCACAAAACCTGCCAATTTAGAGGGACGAGTTTAGAAAATTTTCTCTCTCTCTCTCTCTCTCTCTCTCTCTCTCTCTCTCTCTCTCTCTCTCTCTCTCTCTCTCTCTCTCTGTCTCTCTCACTCACTCTCCAGGACAACCTCCAATATAAGTAGTGGCCCCAGAGAAGGTGATTCTAAATTTAAACCTGCAAAAAGGTAGCTTTGTAAACCCCAAGGTGGCTTCAGAGGGAAAGAAGGAGNGAGAGAGAGAGAGAGAGAGAGAGAGAGAGAGAGAGAGAGAAAGAGAGAGAGAGAGACAGAGTGCAGGAGAGGGAGTGGGAGATGGGGGAGAAAAGCTGCAGATCAAGGAGGAAAATCAGGGTGGAGAATGAGTGTGATGGTCCCGCGGGCTGGAGAGGACATGACTTAAATGACTATTGGTTGACGATTATACACAGGCCACATTATCACCCTTGCCTCTCACAACAACCGGACCTGAGGCACATTTTTTAACACTTCTAATTTATGTTCCTCTGACTTAGATGTGTAACTATTTTTTGTGCTGTAGGAACTGCCAAAATGTGGCTGACCATGCAGCAAGACGGTGGCTGAATGCCTCCAGTGTAAACTGATGAAAATGGCGTGCTTTTTCTTTTTTTTTAAACACCAAAACAATGACCAAAACCTTTCCTAACTTGGGTTACCTAATCTTGGACCTATGTGTGCTGTAGTTGTCATGCATGTATTTGTAAGCGAGTAAATCCTCTCTAAAATTCTGGCACTGAATGCAAGAAATTTGTGGTATAAATGTTAAGCATGCATCACTGAGCATGTCATTAAAGTGATGTATGTCATAGTATTTTTGCATCCTTTGAGAAAAAAGTGCTTTTGCTTCTGTGTATCAAAATAGTGATTAAGTTATTTTTTCTGCACAAGAATTATATAGATAATATAAATTTTTTCCTGCTTTGAATATAATCAGAGACCCTTCTTTAATAGGTTTCAAAGAGTGAGAAGATAGAGCAAAAACAACAAGAAGAAAAAAATGGCAGTTGTGTAACAGTTTGGACAGTAAAACATGCTGGTGTCAGAAATGAACAAATGGCTCACAATACAAGTCAGAGAGAGAAACAGAAAAGGAGAGAGAGGATCCAGGGAGGGAGAGAAATTCCCTGTGCCATGGCCGAGGAGCTGCTGGACGGGCGGCGTTCTCCTCAGCCCATGAAAGGTGTGATTGTCCCAAGGCTTCCCCGAGCCAGGAAAGTTCCCCCAGTGGCGGTCGGCGGCCCCTCTATCTGCCAGGAACGCAGAGCCGCGGCGAGAAACCCATTGCCGGTTATGTCAGATACCACGTCGGGGGATGAGGGAGTTTAAGGTGGAGGGATGGGAGTGTAAAAAAAGCTGCTTTTCAATGTGTTATAAATACTTGAGAGAAACACACACATATATTGAAAGGACACAGGACACACACACACACACACACACACACACACACACACACACACACACACACACACACACACACACACACACACACACACACACACACATACAGGAGGACAGCGGGGCCCTAAATGAAGCCGTCGGCTCAAGAGCGTCTGAATGAAAAGAAGGGCAGCTCTCAATGTGTTTATTTTGACAGGAGGGAGCGAGAGTGGAGGGAGAGGTGGGGAGTGGAGAGGTGGAGGGGATACAGAGAGAGGCAGAAATGGAGAGATGAGAGGCAAAGAGAGAGAGAAAGAGGTAGAAGTATTTTGGGTCTGGACATTCCTTCACTTTCAAAAACAAAGTTCCTGTGAGGCAACAGAGACAGTTTGTAAAGAAAGTCCAGCCATGTTTCACAGACTTTTTTTTCCCTTTTTTTAGAGGAGGGGACAAGAGTCAGTGTGAATATGCAAATACTTTGGCCCAGAGGCATATGGATGACTCAGATAGTTTACTCAATGTTTCACTAAATGATTAAGGTGGCTCATGGGTGGGGAGCGGGTCTTGGGGGCTGGAAGAGAGACAGAACAATAAAGATGGTTTGAGGCCCCGATGGCTATTCAAATACACTGTGATGGCCTGGGGGCTAACTGATCCTGCTCTGCTGTCACAGACACCGTTACATGATTTCTAACAGAAATTATTAAATTAGAAGGTTGTTTTTTGGATTTTTTGAAAAAAAGTTCATTATCAAATATTTCTTGAGTATATTCATTCATTATGTCACTTCAGGGTACTTCCTGTCATAGAAATGATGCTCTTATCTGCTACTGAAACTAGTATGGATTGGTATGGATATATCATCCACCACAGATGATGAACTACGTAATATCAAGACCACCATCACATATGCTTGCCTGCTTTAGCTGTGGCTACTTTAATTACACCATCTTTATCAGTTGAGATAGTGTGTTACGTCAAGACAAATGCTATTTATAAAGTCCAGTATGTCATGAATGTGTCTTTATAATCTATACCATGCCATCTGACCTTAGATCCTTGATTCAGATTGATACAGATCAGGAAATACTCCTTAAGAAATAAAAAAAA
>JANJYP010131709.1:0-17194 GCA_024605115.1 Rastrelliger brachysoma | reverse complement strand
TATTTTTGCCAATGTTGTATCCACATTTGATTAAAACCCTCCCAAATGAATTTGCCATTGCCTGCATTACACAGTCAATAAATTCCTCCCCAACAGAGGCCTGAGGTTTTGTCATCTGAGCCCTTTCTATTGTGAGACTGGTGTAAACTCTAAATGAAGGGAATGTCTAGCTACATAACAGATGGGCATCTAAAACATTCTATTGTTCAATCTGAGACAAACATCACTCTTAATTGAATGAAAGAAAAGGGTATCTTGTCTCAAATTAAAGTGATCTTGATTCTAATGAGGTATATATTTGGGTATGGATTTTTCCAATAAACATAATTGGTCTCCTACACCCCTGCCTATCATACAGCTGCTGCAGCTTTTTGAGAGAAAAGGGAAAAGACTATTCATTATGCATTCAGATGAACATTACAGTCTCATGTAGAGGAGGTCGATATCCAGTCTAGCCCTCACAGATGGACAGTAATTCAGCAGTCTCCAGCTCCACAGAGCAAAGGAGTCAAGCTGAGGATAATGAGCAGAGCAAAAAAAAGAGGAGGAAGAAGAGGCCAGACTGGTAGTCCTGCCCATTAGAGCCAAAGAGGCCCTCTACACAGCTGCTTTCATATTCCTGTTGGAAGCTCTAGGGTTCGCACCTCCATTAATCTCTGACACTGATCACAATTAGTCCCTTTGATCTCTTACAGGCTTGAAAAGATACAGGGGTAGCATCATAAACAAATCAATAGCATTAATTATACATGCATCTCAGACAATTTTAAGATCTATACTCAAAGCTGAATCCTATTCCAAGAATTTGCAGTGTATGCTTAATTTAGTCTAAGAAGAGATACCAGTGTCTAAGAAAAAACTCCTACTATTCTATTAATTACTTATCCCTGATGTAAAATTACTCTATAATATAATATAATATTTTAACATTTGTTCTTAAGCCATAGCACACTAGCTCTTATGTTGTGTGTAAGTAGTACAGCCAATTGTGTTCAAGTACCTCCCGAGATAAGAAATGTCAGAAAAGGTCCTGAATGAGTTGACAACCCAACTAATTAGTAAGAGCAGATAGGAAGAGATAAAAAAAAACCAGGAGAAAAATGGTGCCCTCCAAACCAGGTCAGACGAAACTTACCGATATTCACCTCGTCATCTGTCTCTGCATCGCCTATGCATTCAAACTGGAACTCTTGCAGGGACTGGGAGAACTTCTGTACTGCAGCAGAGAGATCTGGAGAGCAAGAGGTTGGAGCATCAGAAATAAAGCATTGCACAGATGAATCAGAAGGGGAACATTGATAAAATTCTATATATGCACAGTAGACAGCAAACCTTTCTTAGCATTATGCCTACAGAGAAAAAAAATAATCAAACTAATTATATTCATTGGTATACCTGCAGACCAGGACAATTTCTCACTTGGTGTATCAGTCTATGACTCAGGACATTCTAGTTTAGTTCACTTCCCACTACAGACACAAACAGCAACATAACGGTAGAAAAAGAAGAACATTCTAGGAGCAGAGGAGCAAAAATAATGCACTTTCACGATGTGCTGAATGTCCAATTCCATAGCCACTGACATTCATACAGTAACAGCTCTGTGTGTGACTGCAATATTTACTCTATCACCTGTACATTGATCATAATACCCATATCTGTCCAGAAAAAACAAGCCCAGCTCAGCTGTCTAACCTTTGTGTCAAAAATGATATATTAAAGTTCAAATCCATAGAAAAATTCCACCTTTGGATGCTCTCACACGCTTAGATATAAATCTGTGATATTTATTGCATTCCTTTGGTTCAGTTGTGATAAAGTATGGTCCTAAATTTTTCAGAATGACATTTGACAACCTCCAAGACTTTAGTTTTTTTTTTTATATTTAGTAATTTTCAACTTGAGAAAAAGTGAGTCATGTTTCTTATTCAAAATATTCTTTGGTGACTAGTATGGAAAAATAGTATCAGACTTTAAGGAGTATTTTTCAAGTGAGAATAAGCACTTGTTAATTCATTGTCAATGACTTTTAATAGTTTATGCATGTGTGTGAATGTGTTTGCATGTGTGCTAGGTTGTATATATTTTGACTTGTAATAATACTGATTTTTGCCATCAGTTTGAAATGTTAACTGATCCATCAGCTTTGGCATTAATTTCTTCCAGAAAAGAAGTAGGCAAAAGGCTAAATGAGACAGATAAAGGTTCAAATCAGTCAAACCATATTCAACTCTTCGATCGAGCAATCAGCAACAAATCACTGCACCATAGCTGCTGAATTCAACAAAAATGGTGGGCAGTCTGAAAGCAAATCTATTCAAGAGACTGAATAAGGTTTACAAACTTCTTCATTCATTCTGCTATTAGAGCTACAGGCAGCAGAATTTCAAGCTTGTGTAACACAACTCTTGAGGGTTGACTCTTTCATAAAGTTTTCATGTACACAGTATTTTACCTAGCCTGGTTAACCATCCACTTCCATATTGTTTCACTTTGTGGGTAGCGTCTGGCCACTCTCCATAGGGAAACATTTGCATCGTGGTGGGCGGGATATTTTCACCTTTGACCAATCGTACTGCTTGGTTGTGAGGTCATTTGAAGTAGTCAATAATGTGTAAAATTTCTTCTTGTTCTAACTTTAGCCAGAGCCCATCTACAATGAGCCTTGCCACTCTCTATTTAGCCTCATTGTATCAAACTTGGTTGCAGTTCTACTAGAGTTCCATGGGGGGTGATCGAGGGCGAGTGCAGAATGAATGGAGCCCTGAGCTAGATAGCTAAAATTGCCTCTTTCAACTGTCTGTCATTGAAGATTAAAAAAAAAAATAATTGTAGTTTTTGCAAGTTCAACATGGATTATAGGTTAGAAGTGAAATTAGTAAGTACTTAAGTCCTTTAGATTTCCTACAGGTTTGGATGTTGTTGACCATAACACGCTAAAATTCTGCTAATTGGTCAGTGACGGACTTGCTACTGTGACTAGAGATCCTGCTTGGTGGCATAAACCAGAGAATGAGAAACACCCTTAAAGGCACCATATATAAGAATATAAGAATGTGGCCAAAAATGGTTACTATACTCAAATTCAAAATACAGCAGAGATTCATGAGAGAGCTCAAAATAATTGAGTGGACCACTGGTGGGCACTAGCCTGGCTATATTTCACCCTCTACTTATGTAACAAACTAGAATCAGCAAAAACAAACAGCACTTTTTGTAATGATGAGTAGTAGCAGTTTCTTGTCCATTCAAGAATTAGAGGCCCTCTGAGAGGCTGATACTGCCTTCAGTATTATTATTAGGCCTATTATTATTTTTTTAAAAGTCCATTTACTGAACCCTGCCTGCCTGACAAAAACCCTCCCATGTAACTTTTTTATAATCTATGGGGAAAAAAAGAAAAACACATCACCAAAGAGCAAAATGGATCCAGAAATGCATTCTACCTCTACTTACAAGTTTACCTTTTCTGGCAGCTGAAAAAAGTTGTTTTTGGGTTCATGGTCAAAAATAGAGCATGACTGTTTTTAATGTGCTTTTATCATTTATATAGGGTGGAGCAGAATATATCATTAAAAGCTTAAACTCCCCAATTAGGAAGCTACCTGTGACTGCTAAACAACAGATTTTTACTAATTTAGGCCAGGTGTAAGCTTATTTTATTTCTTAGGGCTTTTTTGCCTTTATTGGACAATTGGGGGCAGAGAGGACGACAGGCAACAATGGCAGAGAGAGAAATAGGTAGGACAACAAAGGTCCCTTGGTGGACTCAAACGAAGGATGTTGTGGGTACAGTGCAGGCACTGTAACCACTACGAGCATGCTTCACAACCTAATATAAACTTGACCAAAATTTCCCTGCATTTTGAGGACTTAATAGGCTTATCCTTTTAAAATTCAAAAATTATTTGTGTAATGACATGAAGCTTAATTAGTGGTTGGGAAATGAGTTATAATAACTACATGTAAAAGATAAAACTAGTCAATTAAGGAGTGAAATTAAAACTTTATGTATCTTAAACAGTCATAAGTGCTTAAAAACATAGACCTAGATACCGGTAGTAGTCAATGGTCTATATGCTAGTAATCAGACGCATCAATAGGGAGATGATCAGACTGTAGTCAAATTCATGAGGAAATCAAACATGTTGGGTAGAAAAGCAATTAAGCAGCTTTTCGATGCAAAGGGCAAAGTCACTGCAGTGCTGACCTGCATAGAGTTGACCAAGTGTGTGAAACACTTGTAATTCAATTTTACTTAATATTACACAACTGATTTCAATTTGTTTCATACCTCAGTTACATAAAGGTTAGTGTGTGGGTCTGCCATGTGAGTGTATTCTTGCTGAGGGGAAAGTATGATTAGATGTACTGAGGTGAAGCTTCAGCACATAATGGAAGCTTTTAATCTTTCATAATTTTATAAAACTTATAGTCAAAGGCAACAAGATGGGAACAGTGAGATACTCTGACATTTTATTTGACAGCCCACACAGGTTGAAATGTACACATTTTTCTGACAACTCAATAAGTGCTTCCCTCTTTCTTTATTATTTCATTGATAATGATGCCTTTATTTCTCTGAACTGTGAAGTCAAAAGAAGGAAAAGATGGATAATAAACAAAAGATAATGAACAGTAGATACTGTAAAACAGATATGTTTGTATGACTCAGTGATTGCTGTACACTGCTGAGAATGTTTAGGAATTATACTTCACAACTTCAGTGATTCAGTTTTAAGGAATGTAACTGTATCTGAGTTACACAAGCTGTTTTCTACCGGATGTAATTCATATGGTGGTATGATATATCCAAGTGCCTACAGTTAATCTCTTTAAGATGGATCCACAATCTTATTTATGTTATAACAACAACAACAGAATTGAACATGCTATACCATCAAATGAAAACATTTCAATGGTGGTATCCACTGCATCTCATTCCTTAATAATTAAAAAGGTAACAACAATTTAACAGATTTTTTATCAACCATAATAAAAAAAATGAGCTGCTGAGACTATTGCCAATTTTTGTATTTCCATTGTTTGCTAGAAATCGTTCATTTGAGGAATGTTTTCATCTTGCAAGGAACATAAATTGGTTGTAAAGCTTGGTAATAATAATAATAATAATAATTGTGATATTTCTCAATGAATAACAGCAACCACTGTTATATCATATTTCAGTATAGTCATCATAGGAATAAAATAGTAATAATTTTTTTCCTAATTAAGGTCACAGATTGAAAGGAATACAGAACACTATCTTGAATGAGATTGTCTGACCTCTTGTAAATGTTGCTGAGGCTACCCAGAGTGCCACTGAGTGAAACTTTTCCAGAAGATGTATTGTTCCAGTGATGCACCTCTATCATTCTTTCTTTGACTCTAAAGCTGATGTCAGATCAATATCTAGATGCTGTTGTCTGGATGGGCTCACAGGACCATCAATAATGGATGATTTTTAAGCTCAGATGTTCAGGTCTAAACCTAAAAAAACAAACCTATATTAAATCCATGTTGTCAACAGCTTAAGATTTTTCTCTCATTGCCCCCAAAAGCAATGCAAATGAGTACACCTCAAAAAAACGAAAACAAAATCAACATGGTTATCTGATCTGTGTCTTTCTTGCATTAATGTTTAAGTAACAACAATGCAACATTTTTAAATGGTATGTCATGGCAGACAGGGTATGAAACATCACAACATATGTAGTAGTTCATGAAAGTGTTGGTCACCTAAAAAGTCATGTTCAGAGTTTGCTTGTACTAACATACCCTCTAAAGATATGAATGTTCAGTTTTGCCTGTTAAGCATATTTTATTAGCATTTGTGTGATTACTTATAACCATAGACTACAAATGCACAGTGCTAACCAAGCAAGCAGCTAGTATTAGGTTTAGTTCCACCATCTCATCTAATTAGACATTTTTGGCTTCAAAACTCTGAGATGGTGATGGTCAAAATGAGTCCACAAACCAATGGGTGACATTGCAGTGACTACACCCATTATTTGTTATAGTCTGTGTTCATTTTCATGTCATTACTCACCACATCACAATGATTAGAGGAAATACCTCACAAATTATACTGATGTGATACAGGGACATACAGCAGCCAGAAGAGCTCAGATTTGCTTTCACTCTACACGAAAGGAAGGAAATGAGGAATAGAAGACAGAGGGGACCATCATTTGGTGTATATGAAGAAGCAACTTCATGGTTCCCTAGGTATTTCATCTTGCTCTTGTACATGCCCTCTGACAGAAGCAGGAATTTGGTGCATTGCACTTTGAATGTGTGTCTTGAAAAAGAGCCGTGCTGTTCAAGGGAGTAATAAAAGGAAAGAAGCATAACTTTGATAAAGTCTGGATCTGAAAATGTTAGATGTTATTTACCACATGACGTGTAACACAGTGGAGCTATTGCAGCAGGAGTAACCAAAAAAAAAAAAAAGAAAAAAATGACCTATTTTTAAAAAAAATGAATCATTAATAAACTATTTGTAACAACACCTGAAAATAGTGCTATCCGTTTTTATACTCTGCAAACATTTTATCTTACCCTGCATGCAATTTTCCTAATGCAGTATCCATCCTACTGAAATGGTTCTCCATACAGTGGGCATGCACAAAGGGGAGACAGAAAGAACAATAGTTATGGTGCACCATCCTTCTGTGCAGGTTTTAATCAAAGAGTGGAGCTCTGACCACCCAGCCAAGACATAACTGGAGGGAGCAGCTAGCCCAGTTAGTGGCCAGTGTGTAAGATGTGAGAGAGGACTATGACTGTCAGTCACCACGGTGCAGAGCCCCCTGGGTACACCCTTTATCTTGTCTCCAGGGCAACCACATACTACTGAATTCCATCTGACGACAACCCCTGACAAAACACAAACAAGGCTGCAGGAAAATCGTCAGTGTTCATGCGAACAGCTTGAGTGCTTAAGTGTAATGTTTACTCACTAGCTATTAGGACATAAATCACTGTTTGAGTCAATGCATTAATTCTGCAATAATTTAGGGTTTTCACAGTTTTGTGGCTGTGCCTGCTGCAAACCATCAGCCAGAGATATTGAGCTAACATTTGTGCAACATAATGTATTATACAGGCTAAATTTATCACAAGAGTAGCTAACCCTACTCTTATGATAAATTAATCTATCTACATTATTAAATTTAGTACTGCTATACCTTCACTATTCTGTAAATATATCTTGTATCAGAGCACATTGCTCAGGACTGAATTGACTTAACCACATATTCATAATTCTGTGTGTTATTTTACTATTGTGTAGTATTTATTAATTTGCTTAAAATGGCACCACAAATATAGCAACTTCAATAGAGAAAAGATGTGGATTATACTAAGTTCAATGCCAATTAAGCATTTAATAAATTGCTGGAGCACTGGTCTTAACGACAAACTGCTTTATGAAATAATATAGTCACACAAATCACAGAGCCAAAGAGAAACAAGCAGTGAACAAATAACAGTCATAATATAGCTGTTAAAAATAAAATAATAAACACAACAAATATACTGATGTATATACTTGACAGCAACAGTAGCTGTCAACAGTAACCTTATTTTGTCTACCCCCTACAGGTAAAAAGTTATCACCTGCAAGCTCATACAATGTATAATGAAAGTATTTTTTAAAAAGTCCTGTGTTGCAACATGTTAGAATATCAGTGTATTGCATTTCCAGCATTGTGTTATGTGACATGCTCATCACAACACTAATTTCAAAACAGCATCCTTGTTGTGCTTCCACACCTCTGAATATTCTTAGAGCTTTTTAATGATGTGTGTTAGCACAAATTAGTGCCAAAAAGCTTTTAAAGCTCCAAATCACAGGCATTAATGTGTTCCATTAAAAAGTGTCAATCTGTACAAAAAATAATTCATCTTCATCTTTTGCTAAGTAGGTACACATTTACACTCCTTAAATGACTCAGAATGCACTCAAGTCTCAATATTCATGAGACACATTTTCAGACTTTTCTATGTCTGTGTCATTTTATTAAGGTAAACAAAAACAAAAGCATCCCACAGAATAGCACCTCTTATGTGGAGACAGTACAAAGTCTGTCTGTACATCAACTGTAGTAAAAACACCACAGCAACTTCACCTTGTCAGAGAGACACCGCTGATTTGAGATGAGAAGGTCTTCAAAGGGGAACGCTCCTATGCACCCAGCTTAACGAGAGACAGGGGGGGATGTCTTTGATGCAACAGTGGGGTGCATTGTGCCACTTTGATTTCATTTGGAGGGATTGTAACGCGGGTGCGGCCCTTCAGGTAAGGCCTCTCCCACCTGCATACTATTACATTCGCCTGTCAGTCGCACAGCAGGGGGGAAAGCATTGCAGTGTAAGGAAAGCCAACCAGATGGGCCTTCGTATTCCTTGAGCATACCGAACTTTTCCCACCACCAGCCGGTGCCTGAAACAAAGCCTCATCTAATCTAAAATTCATTCTCTTTGCTGTAGTAGCAGGCAGTAACTTTAAACGGCACTTGGTCAACCTGAAAACTAATTATTAAATGACAGAAACGACTTAATACGGCTGAATAAAACATGAAAGGAAGAGACCACACAACATAGCCTATCTATATCAAGTGGTGCAGCCTATATAACAGTACACTTTCCAATTATAAGGCCTATTGGTGATGCCTTGTAACAGCTTTTCACATAGCATCCTTTTATTTCCCACACGTTTCTGTAATTTTTGAATATGGTGTGGTATAATAACATGGTCGGGATCCTGACTTGAAATCTAAGCTCTTTTTAGAAGTTGCTTGAGAATTGTTGAACAAACAGTATCTCTGGTATTTTTAGAGAATGAACATACAATTATCTATAATGAGTTGTTTACAGCAATCTGCAATCTCCATGTGGGCAAGTCAATCGGATAATCTCAATACATTAGAGCAATGCACAGGTTACTAATGAAAAGAATATGTCAGGGAGACAAAAATAGGATTTTTATTAAAATTGCACTTTTTTAAAATTCAAACCTTTCTTCTAGTTTTATTTTTGTTGACTTCTAATTTACTTTTAATGCCCTCAATCAATGCAAAATGGACATCTGCTGTTCTCCACAATCTAAATCTAAATTGTTGAAAACAATTGAGGAGATCTGAGATACTGATACTGGGTCTTTGATATAAGGCTGATTCAATGCTACAGCCTATTCTTAAGCTCTGAAGGAAAAAGATCAGCGTTATTAGCCTTGCAATTCTCCTGGAATGAAAAAGCCAGGCAGGCCAGCCTCCTCCATTTATCAAAAAGTCTACAGCCTTTAGACTAAGTTGAGACATTTTCTTTCAGGAGACACACACATCTCACACAATTTCTGACCACGATGAACTTGCCTCTAAAAGAAAAAAAAGCACTCAGAAGAAATTAACATAATTTCACAGTTGTAATATTTGGCATGGGGATTTTCACAAATAAGGCTACACAAAACATCTATTTTGTCAAAGGCCTTCTTGCTGTTATCAAGGAAAGTATAATCTGCCTGAACACACCTTCAAGTATTTTAAGACAATGAAAAACACAGGTGTGCAAAACTAATTTAAGCCCCGATTGTCCAAACACTTGATGATAAATCTTGGCAGCCCATGGGGCAAAGCTCTAATTTGCATGTCTAAAGTAGGCATGCAAATTCATTACCACACAATCTCTTGGTTCATCACAAGAATTTAAAATACAATCATAATGTTTGCCAGCCAAGTCTTGTTTTTAAGAGGTAACGACACACAATAGTACTTTGCATGGGTGAAAGGAACACTGCTGGTTTCAGAAACCCCCAGATCAGGTAGAAATACTTCTGACATGGTTAGACGGCACGTCGCACAAACTAGTTCTGATTGAGCACACACCGAGCCTTAATATTAAGCAATTTGGAAACTTTAGGCTTGGTTTATACCCTGTCAAAAGTGCTTATTGGATAGTTGAATAGCTTTGGAACCCCCCCTCCCCCACTCTGTCCTTTCCACCACTGAATTGGGGTGGCTGTCTCTGACAGTTCCTCTTAAGTATTTGAAACTAACAATCTGACATTCAGCCATGATTGGCTAGGCATGCAAAGGTGAGAAAGGAGCCAGGGCTTCAACTTGTCTCCAAAGCTCTCTCTTTTTTTATTTTTGACACAACTATTTCTGTGGCTTTTCATGTGAACAAACGTGTGCAGTACTGTGAACGCCTTCCAGCAGAGACTGTTGTGCGTGTTGTTACTCTCGTATTTAACTGATATTGCATCCGTCCCGATTATGGTCAGTTTTTCATTCCGCCTTGAAAAGTGGTAATTCGGAACAACTTTAAAATGCGCTAATACCTCTTTTCAAGTACTACTGAATAACTTAAATAGTCTGGAAATCAGTGTACTTCATTTACATTGACAAAAAAAATTGCCAAAAAGGACATGCGGTAAATAGTGCAACAATAAACATATCCAGCTGAAGCGAAGAATTTCACTTTTAATGTTTTAATGTTTAATTGAGGAGAAACAAATTCACCACCTGATTCTTTTCACTCTGAAGAAGCAACAGGGTGCCATGCCAGATGACAGTAAGCATGAGAATGGTGTGCTTGGTGTACTTTGACTGACAGGGCAACAATAGAGTACTTCAGAACAGACCTCAGCCTGGAGTTGAACACATTTCCCTGCACAGCCTGAGGCAAAGCAGTTTTTAGGAATACGTCTAATTCTTTTATCAAAATCTTTCCATAGAAAAACAGATGAATCCTTTTATGCTGCATGAGCTGAGCTTACCGCTTTGCTCAGCTTTATTGCTAAACAAGTCACATAATGTACTTCTGTATTTCATTTACATGAGTTCAAATTCATCAAAGTCGTCAAAGCGGCAGCAATATATTATAACCAGTATAACCCTGCATCACACAGCCTGTCTTACAGTCACAGTCCGGCACACACACACACACACACACACACACTCACACACTCAGAAAATACATACACACACCCACACAGAAAAGCAGAATGATGTCATCAGGCCAAATGCTATCTGAGGGAGGATGGGGGATGGTTATACAAGCATGTTTACAGGACATTTCCTGTGGCTGAGCCTTGGGAGCATCATCTATCCTCAGACAGACAAACACTCACATTTCCCAAAGCTGAGAGCTATTGTGAAATCACTTTAGATGAAAAAGTCCACACGTCATGTCTTCATTTAATAAAATAACAGTCACTCATCACGGCTAAATAAAGTTGCAGAAATACCTCACAATTATGCTGTCACCAGTAGAACAAGTGAAGATGCTGTTTACAGACTTGCTTAATACTGTAGTTTTTATAATAACAACCTCCATGTCAACCATTCATTACTGCATGTATCCCAGAGAGGATGTTTCACTCTGTAGCTGGTGAAAAGACGTGGGCATAGGGTGCTGGGAGAGACAGTCAGCTAACATAATAATTGGCTGTTTGCTAGACAAAGATAATTTGGCAACATTTATTAAAGCTTATGAAAATTAAATGCTTACACTGACTGACCAATTTTTAACTAAGGTTTTTAATAATAACTATGCAGATACCTTAACTGCTACTACAGTGAGTGAGGAACAAGGAGTTGGCTTATTGTGACAAATTTGTACAAACTGTGTGTGAAGGACACAAACGGTCATCCAAAGGCTACTTAAACCTGAGCAGTGCTCTGAGGATTTCTGATTACTGTTCTATCAAGTTACTGTAATACAGAAACTCATTTTACCCATAGTTTGTAGAAAATATATTCATTTGCCTTCTGAGAGGATGTTAAACTCTGAAACCACTGACATATAATTACAATATAAAGGCCACACTCAGGACAAAAGCTCATACGCAGGCCAACTGTATGCAGGCTCAGTGACAAGTGGTTGGGAAAAAAAACTGCAAACATCTAGCGAGCCAAACAATATCAAATATTTTTCTTGGGTGCTGGCCAGCCAATCCATGACTAAAAGGCTTATGAATATTGGACTTACATGACAGGTGGTGAGAAGGAGGACTGCAAACGTGGTGCTCATAGTTCTCTGAGTCTGTTTGATGTAAGCAGTAATGCTTATGAAGTGTTCTGATATGCAAAAATAATGACTGCAGTTCAGGGGAATTCTGCAATGTTATTTTGTATACTGACTAAAAATCTAATGAGTCTTCAAATGACTTTAAACTTTTAGGGCCAATATCCAGACAGAGGTCCAAGACTACATTTGTTTCTTAACATTTTCACAGTTTAATCCATGTTTAAGTACTGTATGTCTCATCACTTGGGAGTAAGCTACTAGCAGGGAGCTTAATTACTGTGTCTTATTACACTATTTTAATATATTCATTTACTCACCCATACAATTTTGGTGTAAGTTTGGTGTGAGTCTTTCTGGCGGTATTTGGATCTATTCAAGATCTGTGTATATCCATATACAGGAGTGATACGACCATGGACAATAAATAAGGCATTATCTGCTACGAACCTCATTCATTTCACCAATACTTTATTATGCATCGCAGTACTATTCCCCTGTGGGTTCACAGTTGCCATGTTGTCTGGGGTTTTTACACTGAAATGCAACCTAACTACCTGGAGGACGTCACTGATGAGTACACCACCGCTGCACAACTCACTCACTGTACTCTGTGCTGCAGCAGTTAGGTTGTATTTCAGTGTAAAAACCCTGGATGACAATAATAACGAAACTCTGAACTCACGGGGGAATAGCACTGCAATTCATAATAAAGTATTGAATGAGTGTCCAAAAGACTCCTAGTTACACCAAAATTTTATGGATGAACATATGAACATATTATAAGCTAGAAATAAGGTCCACATTGCAAAAAACAAAATTTTTCCTTCAACTATTTTGAAGCTAAAATAACTTACTACTGTGATAAAATGATAGTAGACTTAAACTATCATATATAACTCTGGCATATAACTTGAGCTATGTTGTCTTTGTGTATTTTAAATTAATTTGGATTTTGCATTTGCATTTTATGATTATAATGTATGTATGTAATGTAACGTATGATTATAACCTCTTAACTTCTTTTAACTTTTTTATTGCATTGTTTTAATGTGCTTTTATCCTTATATGTAACTTGTTGTACAGCAGTTTGATAGAAAGTGCTTTATAAATAAATGTATTATTATTAAACAATAATACAATTATCCAGTGCTAGAATGTTATGAAACAAAAACTGAAACTATGACACTGGAGTATTTTGTACTGAGAAGAATTTTTTTTAAAATATGAATTTCTACAGAGAACCTTTTAAAGTTTGAGGGCCATGTCCCAGCTGCACCTTAAGGCACTCCCACATCGGCTTTATTTAGCCAAGATGGCTGTCGCTGGGTTTTAACAGAAAATCCCTTTTACTTACACTAATGTCACTAAACACACATCAGACTAATTGCCTTTATGCTAATCACTTCCTCACACCATTTTAATGTTATCAGATAGATTTCAACAACACAGCCTCCCCTGGTGTCTGGCGATGTGCCCAAGTGCACAGAAGACAGACTTACCTTCCTCATTGAAAATATATCACTATTTCCTTTGTATCTGCAGTTCTTCCCATCATACTCACAGAGGGATAATTAGTGCCTTTGGCGTATTCAATTACTGCAGTCAAGTAGAAGGATTAATAAAAGTCAGCAGTTGTTATTTACAACAGGTGTGAACACTAAGTGCTGAACAGATAATAAAGAAAAGGATAGTCATAGCATCCACAAACAGATCACACTTGCACCTGGAACAAATAATGCCTAACAATACCTATAAATTACATTCAAGATTCAGTAGAGTTTGATCATGTTTTGGTCACAGTCATTATTAGGCGCATTAGTACATCCATTATAATAACAATACAAGCCTAGAAAGCTGGTGTATTTAGAGCTAAATGTAAAGAGGCCAAAATAGAATAGATATTGATTAATAATTTAATTGAAAACAACAAATGGATATGATCTCCATTTTATGAAGCAAAGTCTGGTCTTACTTCACCAGTTTCATGTTGCTTATTATAAATATGATGTTTGTTTATTTGTTTTTTTACTTAGGCATATTATAAATAAAAGTCAGCCCTGCCAGTCAATTCTTTTGGAACTAATTTATTACACTGTCAATGCTAAAAAGGAAGAAAAGTAACATTTCTAACCACACCTAATCTTCTTCAACTGTAGGAGACAACTTTTTGAAATCCTGTTACCACAAGTACTGACATAATGAATACACCTTCACTAACAGCACAAAGAGGAAATGTACAAGATCAGTCACATGTATGCACACTACACACACGATTCACAGTTACTCACATACTCGAAACTGCCAAGTATAGTTTCAGTAGTGTATAGAGCCATTTTACAGGTAATGTATTAACATGAAAGACAACCTTGGCTCAACTGGTCCCATTCAGGCAGCGTGTGTGAAGGCCGATGAATTATAGTACACTATTCAATTTTGAAACATGAGATGATTACTATTAAAAAAGGGTCCAATACAGGTCTTCCAGTAATGTCACCACTGATGGTGGGTCATAAAGGGTCATAAACCTCTGTGGCATCCTAAGTTAAGACCATCAATTATTTACTTCCATCTATACGCTCCCCGAGCCCTCCCTCTACCTCTTACTGAAACTGGGATTTCCAGTTAAAAGGAAGAAAGACAAAAATGCAACCTGAAAGTTCTACTGGCTAGAAGCCTGAGTTGGGACCAGATTTCTGGGTTATTTAATAATTAAGGTTAATCATTATTTTTTTTTAGCACAAGCCCTGATGACACATAAAGGGTGGGATTAAATACCATCATCAATACCATAACCAAAGTCCAATTCCCATACCACTGTCTCAAATGTAGAGTGCAAACGGGAGTGTGGCCAAATTCCAGGTCTGATTTGGTATTAAACCGTTTGCATGGACCTTTGACATACTGCGACTGAGTATCCTCACTGCCATGAATAAACCATTCAGCAGAGTATTTCTGTCCACCTGTGGTATCTTACCTGATAGAACACTTTTCCAGCAAAATTGGTATGAAATAGATTTTGCCTATGGCTGACCTGAGAAACAGCAGATTCAGTCATAAGACATGACTGAAATGCTAAATGCTGCTCACAGCTGTTGTTTTCATCAAATGTCCCCATAGTGTGAATACTATATCTCATTAGCTAATAATATCCAAGCTCATGAATGTACCAATGTAGTACTTTCACACTGTACGAACAGGTGAAGAGTACAAACAAAACAACAAATGATAGTCCATTAACACTTTGTTATTGTCCTTTTATAACTGCCTCCTTACGTAATGTTTTGTTTCAGTTTGTGTCATTTTTAAGTGATTCTGAGTGGTTGATGGGCAATGGGCAGTTGATGCTACACACACTTTAATAAGTTATTTATAATTTTACTAGGCAATATATTGATATTATATCAATATCATCATATAACACTTTATATCGTCTTAGATTTTGGATATCTTAATATCTTTTACTGGTTTTAAAGGCTGTATTAAAGCCTTTTTCTGAACTTAATAAACTTTTATAACTATTATAGTTAGAAAAGTCATCCCTACAATCCCTATGCTAGGTTTTACTTTACTATAACTAACGTCAGTGTGTATTATGGTGTTTTATGGTGTATCATTATAGTGCACTCCATGATGCACGAATATTCAGAATATAAAAGCAAGTAAGAAGCGCTCTGTAGAGTTACAAAAACACTCTCTATTAAGAATAATACATGTTTGCAAAAGTTTGTTTCACTGAGAATGTTAGCATTGCACTTGCAGGTTGGCTCAACACAATTACTTTCAGCAAGGACAAATACAGCGGAAATAATAATAATAACAGCTAAACAAAACACACACATACAGGAGCCTACATGTATAGTGTAGGGAAAGTGATAAAAGAGGGAAAGTATGAGAAGAATGAGGCTTGTTAGCAGTAAACCTTGACAGTATCATGTTAGGTTGAGCTGTAAAAACTGCTTGAACTATCTTATTCCAGGCTAGCTATTTTCCATCTTTATTAGACCTAAATTTCTAATCTCACTCCATTTCACAGATACACTTCTGATGTCAACAGACCCAACTCTCTACTGGGATACAGCAGAAGAGGAAGTCCACTTTATCAGTGCAGTGAAATATGAAACTGATCTTAGCATTTCAGAGGACAATGACTCTTGACTAAAGTGCTGGCATCCTCACCCAGTCACACAGTGCTCACTCATGCAGTCATTAGACAGTCTGTTTTCTCTCACTTCTTCCTCTGATGAGGCCTTAAATAGCCAAAGCACCGTTCATTAATATAACGAAGCTTTGCATTTATTACCTCCATACATCTGGCTGTGAGTAAAGAGAACTCATTCATATCACAGACGTTGTTTAAACACTGCATGGTTTGGTTTTACTCTGGGCTCAGCTGAGCAAGCCTATGCATGCATGCAGCGCAGCCGCACACTAAAATAGGCAGAGGCAAAAAAAAAAAAAAAATCAACCTCGAATAATGAATTATGTGTGGGTTTTTGTGTAGATTTAAGGCTTTTCACCAGCAATATAAATGTTTCCCGATGGGACACCACGGGCTTACTCAGCTCCTGGTGGCTTGAGCTCAAAGAAGGACTGTATCCATTCACAGCAGACTTAAATAATCCTCAATGAATGTATCGTCTAATTACATGTCGCCTGTGGCTTTTCAGGTAGCAGCAGTTTTAGAAGATTATTTCTAGACACGCAGGGGTTAAAAGGCCATGTTGGACTACTTACTCTTCAGCGCGCTGATTAGCATATTCCCATCCTTGATGAGGTCTTTGATGAATTTATTCGTCCGCTCCAGCTCTATTTCATGGCATTTGAGACGCTCTCTGAAGTCTGGACTGTCCAAAAAAGAGTCACTAAACTCCAAAGTGGGGAGTCCCATTGTAGCTCAGCGACAAAAGTTGCCTTTCAAACTTTATAACTCGGCATATAAAACGCTTTACTTTTCATCACGCAATGCCATCTAATGTCCCCGTTTCCAAGTTCCCAAAAAAAAACTATCACTGCTCCGCGTAGCTCCTCACTTCCGCTTCAGTTTTCTCCGCTTTTCTTCTCCTCTACCTCTGATAAAAACAGTGGTCTTATGACTCCTGCTGGTTAGTTTCAGATAGTTTACAATAGTTTCTGTACACCGGGACCCTGCCCAGCTGTG
>JANJYP010131672.1:0-12725 GCA_024605115.1 Rastrelliger brachysoma | reverse complement strand
CAAAATGTGTCCCGGAGCTTGTTAGCCCACCTCCTATCACAAACTAATTACAACAAAGTTCAATTTCTTCATAAAATAATGAAAGTGTGTCCCTGGAAATACAAACACAACAGTCTCTGTGAGTGACACCTGCCAACAGACAAGGCATCCGTCTGCATTACCATTAAAGCTGAGTCTTCAGGACAGCTTTCCCTTCTCTGTCTGCTCTATGTGCTCACCTTCATTTGTCCTTTAAAGGAGGTAAAAGAAAAAAAAATCAATGATGCTTTATTGTGGCACTCAGTCCATGCATAGCTTTGTGAGTGCATTGCAGAAGGTAAGCACCAAGTGAGGAGGGCCTCATGAGGATATCTGGAGGAAATCAATAGATTCCAGCAATAACTCTTATAAAAGAATCACCAAATACATCATTTTGTGTGCAAACTCTTGTTAAAAGTGTCCATTTTGGTTTATTTATTTATAAAGCCTGAGTACCTATCATTACATGTCAATTGCAGCATTGGAATAAAGTAAGAACATGTTGAACTGCCAAAACAAACCACTGCAGCCACCATTTTCCATAGTCATCTTTCATTCTTTCTCTCCAGTAATGGCAAGGTGATTTGATTTGGCTGTCCTATGGTCATTCAGAGGTCCTATTGTATCCACTGAGCCACAGTTGAATAAACCTCTTGGTAAGAGNACACTTTGTATCATGGCCCTTTAAGATCAAACACCCAAAGTCAACCCTATGCTTATACTGTGAAGGGTAACATTTAATTTGTCTTCACATCTAATGTCTTTCCATTGTATTGACAGGCATACTGAAATGTTTACGGTCAAGTTATTTAAATAGAAGACTTATTTTTCTACAAACCTCAAGCAACAGAGTGACCTCTTTATGAGTAACATTGCCTTTAGTACCTGAAAGCAGTGTGAGTCTTACTGTGAATCTGTCAGCATGTTCATGTCCTCTTCAGCAAAACAACTACCCACTGTCTTATTATAATCTGCTCTAGATATCTGCCTGTAAAATGGATGTATCAGCCATCATCATTGATGGGGGTGAAAAGATAAGACATATTCTACCTACAGTACGAGGAATCAAGGAATCACAAAAAATAATTTTGTGGAGGGTTTATTTTCTGGAGATTTTTAATTTCTGCACCACATTTTGTCAAGTGTGTCAATTTGTGTTGCTCTAATGATATACTGTATCTTCATATGAACTAATATTTGAACTAATATTTCAAATATTTGGATCCTAACCAATGTGAGGATTATACTTTATACAGTATTTGGTGCAGACCAAATCCTCTTAGGGCACTTTCTCACCTAATGGTCTGGACAAAGGACCTGACTTTTTTTTTGTTGTTGTTACATTGTTTCCATATAGTCCAGGAAAGTTCACTTTCACATTGCTATTATGAGAGCAGACCAAAGGAGCTACCTACGTCATGATGCCATGAACTGCAAGGTCTGCGTCTTTCATTGATTGGCTTGTGGATGAACGTGCGTCTGACGTTACAGCGTTGGAAGTGCTCTGGCACTTATTTCTACCGGGAGATGACAAAACATATGCTGGACCAACTTTGGTTCGTTTGCTGGTGTCAACCTGACCACTCTGCTGCTTGTATGCTACAATGTAACAATTTTACTGCCTGGTGCAGACCAAACAATCAAACTAGCAGTGTGAAAACATCCTAAGAGGCGGACCAGGGAGCAGTGGTTTGGTCCACACCAAAGTTCGAACGCTGACCCAAACAGAACGGCACCAAGGGACAAACACTCCAGGGTTCAGTTTAACTGGTCTAAACAAGCCTGGTGTGAGCGCGCCCTAAGGTAGCTCCAGCAAGACATTTGTCCAGTGCAGTATACTTGTGCAGAAACTGCAGCTTGAAATAATAGAATTAGTCACTCAAGCACAATTTTGGGCGCTTACCTACTTTCCATCCACAAGACTCAAATTCTCCAGCACCCGAGGACATCAGCTGCCCTGTTAAAATCTCCATCTGTCAGTCCCATCTGTGTAGAAACAAGGATTTGCTCTCTTGCTCACAGGTGAACTTGACCATTGATCAAGGTGAGCAACCACCTGCACAGACTGTTGTGCTGAAGAAACATTTCAACCAAAAATCTAAGTGCTTTTCCTGAATGAGAGTAATATTATAGATCTCCAGGAAGTGTATTATGAAACGACTGCTATCCTACCCGTGGTACTTACAGACAATCAGTACTGTTTTTCTGAGATGTCTTGCTACAGATAAAAATTGCCAAACATCAAAAAAAATGTTTTGTAATACAATGATCTGTTATGCTTAATTTAAATGTACTTTTCTTTTTTTAATTTTTAAAAAAGTAGGAAAGAGTATCTCCTTCCTATTTTCCATGTTGAGTAGAATCAATTTACAAGGGTCATTAGTAATCTGTATTAGGACTGTGCTGAAAAGATAAAGTGCCATGAGGCATTTTTTTTCTAATGTCAGCAACGTGCCAACATGGGGACAGTTCATCAAATATTCCTCCTAAATTCATAGTTCCACTGACTAAGCGTTATGACCTTTTTAATTCAACTGACTAATCCAGCCATGACACTGTATCATTCAGCACTTTTTCTACTTGGTGGGCACAGCCAAAACAATGACAAGACTGTGCAGGAAGAAACCATCTGGTCTCCAGTTTAGTGAATTAATATCTTATAGAAAATGTTGCAAACACAGCATTGTGTTTTTTTAAGTTAAGCATTATGTCCCATGTAGCAATCACCTGTCAGTCCCCTGCAAACATGTCTTATTCACCCATGTTCAGTGCTGATGATGATCAGCAGAAGAGCTTTTGGACTAAACTATGGAGGCAATCTAGGCATCTCTGCCTGTCTGAACGTCTCTTTTTTCCCCTAAAGTGCTTTGAGAACAAAGAACAAGATGCATTTATGTCCATGTGAATTACTTTATAAATTCCTAGTGAAAAATATCCCTGATTGCTCTGTATTCTGTTTTTAGCTTTTAAGCTTTCAAGTGTGGATAGATCTCAGTTCCTTTGTTGTCAGTTCTGTTCCACTCAGCAGACCTGGAGCTGTAATTGTGCCTGTTAGACAGAGAAAGTCTTAAGAAGTTCAACAAAGTTGCTGTCATGGTGTAAAAATGAGTGACTCATTTACAGTACATTTATTGACTCATGTACATGTGCTGTAGATTAAAGTGGAGAGTGGAACATGGCCTGAAGAGTTTTCACTCACAGCAACAATCGTACACATCTTATGAACTACTTTCTGCAAGAGCCAGCAAAGACTGTCCCTGAGGGAGAATGACTTGAATTATGTTATCCTAGATTTTTTTTACATCACATTAAAGTGTTATACAGACTTATAGGACTCTAGGGGATTTAGATTTAACCAAATATTCTCTCGAACATTGCCTTTGAATTTTACACACTTGATTACAACTAATTTTGATGCTTTTGTTATTATCACCAGTATCTGGTGTAAATACCAGTATCAGAAATGAATGTCTTTCCAGTTTGATCATGAACACACTAAATCTTACATGTAATATATTTCAAAATATGCTGGTGAGAAGGTGAGGCAGGTCTTTGGCCTATGACAATTTATGACAACTTTATCACCAAGCAAAACTGATGTTGGTAAATCTACAAATTCCTAGATTACATTCAATGATAACATTATTTTATTTTTAGGAAAATAGACTATAATTAAGGTGTGGGTAGGTGTAGGTGGAAAATACCTGGTTAAGATTATGGAAAGACTGTGATTACAAATGATCAAAAATAATAATGCCAATAATAGAACACAATTTTCAGGTGATATGGGGCATGTTACTTCCTGCACAGGCACTAAATATGTTGGCAATGAAAATCATGATGATACAAAATGATAGGAAAATACAATAGAATACCTGCAATGCAGGCCTGTTGTAAAGCCAATGCAAACAAATGCCCTCCTAACATCATCCACAGTATTTAATGATGTACTTATGATGTCCCTTATTCACCCAGTCCTGAGAAACATACTGTGTGTGCCTTTTTGGTTTGCTAGAAGTTCAGCTTTCATCATCCACTTCTCTCTCTCTATTTTTGTTTTTACCAGTACACTAAAAAAAATTAACACAGTGCTTTAAACATCCGCACTTGAAAATCGACCCACCAGGTCTGCCTCTGACTCCTGAAAGTGGAGTCTGTTTGTCAGGAAGTGAAGTTTTAAGCCCTGCGGAGGACCAGACTGCAGCCTCATGGCAGCTCCGCAAAAGGGAGCTTTATTTTTAGCTGTTGAACAACAGGAAGGAGAAAAGGAGGCCAATTCTACCTGGCAAGATATGTAGGAATGATGACATCGGCTCAGTGGAGTGTAAACTGAGCATGGGGAGATTGGTACAGTTTGATAGTTTGAGCACTGTTGAGGGAAAGAAGGGGTGAAAAGTGAGGTAAAGAGAGAAAATAAACAATGGAGCAGTAACAGAGGTCCCACAGCATTGGACACAAGTCAGAAAGAACCTCTGATGGTCAGCCACAGGAATGACCTATAGATTTTCCAGGCTCCTTTAGCAAAGACTTCCCATCTTTGCATTCAATAAATGCAGTTTCAGTTCAGGCATAGATCAGCTCATAACCCCAGTCAAAGTCATATTCTGGAGAACCTATTAATATTTCTTCAAATATCAAACACAATTGCTCCTGTAAACAGCTAACAGAAGGGCAAATATTACTAGGAAAACATAATGTAGAGCCAACAAAAGCCATCAGCAAACAACAAGAGGTTTAAATGCTTAGCATTGCAGATAATATCAGCATATTTTAAGTTTGCTATCATGTATGAATTTATAATAAGAATATGACCTTTTACTGACTGTTTTCATTCATATGCACATAATAGTACACAGAATACTTGCATATCAAACTAACATCAGAAAATTAATATGAATATTAGCAAAAGTAACAAAGTCACAAAGCTAGAGAGCCTGGCCTTTAGTGTGTAGGGCAAACATAGTTCTGAACAACCACATTTTTTGTACCACTTACAGATGACTTTATATTGTGTTTGCATGTATGCTGCATCCTAGTAACCTACTGTATATTGGTCTGCATTGCGGTGATAGCAAATACATATTTGTTTTAAATCAAGATACTCAATGAAATTGCTCACATTTTTTCTAATGTTCACACTGAAGATGTTTTCCTATAGAGCACTTACGTATTCCTGGTGATCCATGGTCAATTATCAAATTAAATAATGTTTGATGAAATATCAATAGAGGCATCTAAGTGAAAAATCTATAATATGTTTGTTGTTTTGTTATATTGTGAGAAGCCTTGGACCTGTTACCCACAAGGCTTTTGAGCATACTGAAGTGAAACTGTGCTGACAGCCCTCAGTAAAACTATGTGACCGTTAGCCCACTGAAATTTCAAACTTTGCTCAGTGTGTCATGTACACTGGAGATACTGCTCGTCTCAGTGTGTGCTGCTTTTCAGTGATTCATTCAGGTACAGGTACCAGAAACATTGAATTTAATGTTTGTCTCATGACAGGCTGCAGATACTGTGGCTACAGGGTTTGGCGAGGCAGGCTTATGTGGCTTTGTTGTTATATCTGTGTTGTTCTGAGTGTTGTTGTGTTCATATATGAAAAGACGTGAACTGCTAGGCAACACATCAGCATTCACCTTCATGTAAAATACTGTACAGTATATGCTCTCTGTAAACTGTTTACCCAGACTTTTATATGTCAACCAAGATATCTTAATATTCTGCTTGTAACTGAGGGAATGAATTGCACCCCAGGTTTGAATTGTTTGAGATGTGTCAGAGTGGGAAACAACCTATAGGGTTCCCCAGGTCCTTTTGGCAAAGACTGGAAAGAGCATTCAATAAGTGCAGTTAGAGTTCAAGCATTCACATTCTACACAACACAACAGCTCATAACCTCAGTCAGTGTGTCATATTCTGGAGAATATCAATAAACATTGTGTTTATAACAGAGGGAATGAATTGCACCCTGGCTTTGAGTTGTTAGAGG
Organism: Rastrelliger brachysoma; assembly: GCA_024605115.1. NCBI lineage: Eukaryota > Metazoa > Chordata > Actinopteri > Scombriformes > Scombridae > Rastrelliger > Rastrelliger brachysoma. The sequence goes on along the minus strand of JANJYP010131672.1, from coordinate 6,715 downwards.
TTTGGCAGAGTGAGAATGGAAAAATTCAGTTTGATACTCAGCAGCCCACAATGCATAGTTTAAAATACACTGTGCGCTAAGCATACTCTCAATCCTAACTGATCACAAAAGACAAGCATCATCATCTTTCAGTGCATTGTGTTCTGTCTGAAACACCTGTATCCTGTACAGACCTCTACCAGACCCACCTCCACCCACCCATCTCTAGAAATATAACCAGCACTTTAAATGCAAATAACATATCAGGCTGAAGTTTACAGCAGCCTGTTTATGAGGCATTTTTGTAGATAGAGATTAGTGAATAATTTAATGGCAAATCCAATCTGCAAGTCACAGGGGTGGCATGAGTGTGTGTTAACTTGACTTACAAGGCAGTGCTACAGGGGAAGGCCTTCTCTTCTTTTCATTACAGAGGGCAGATTGGGAAATGAATCAGGCTCTGCATTCATTAGTGTGCACGCAGAGGCGTGATTACGGCACACAGACCTCCAATTCCTCACCTGTCAGGCTTTTCTCACAGAGAAGTATTCATCAAGGGGGGAAGGAATGTTCCCCCTCATAAACACCTTTGATTTCAGCTTTCTCCAAGTATGACAACCATTAGCAGTTAAGTGGCATTAGGTGCAATTAAAAGAAATGATGGGGAGGTAATCACAGGGCGCCCAGAGCTATCGCCTTCACTGATGTGTCTGAAATATACAGAGAATGCTGTGGCTCTGGACCAGGTTCAACCTCTAATTAAGAGAGAATGCCCCCAGTTACTCAGGTGTCACAGAAACTACTTGATGGATAAAACCTCAGGGGATGAAAGGTCTAACTAAAAAGCTTAACAAATCAAGATAGCATATTTTATATTGACGTAGCCTAACAATATTGCATAATCCCTCAGGCAAACTTATCATCCTCAAAATCACAATATTATATGGCCTTTGATTTTACTTCTTTTCTTTAAGAAAGCTTCTCATCTCTCATGGAGATCACTTTACAATAATAGCCTTGTGAATCTGAACGCATAATGAGCTAATTAACAAACATCTGATTTTCCACAATTCTTCCCTACTTTTATACTTTTCTTGTTTCAAAATGTTATCAATAAATAATGCTGGCGGCATCAGAGTGTGACTGAAATGCAAATGAGATTTGGTTTAACTCCCATGTTCTACTGTTATTTTCTGGTCTTGCAGGGAGTTATTTTTGAGGCAAAATTGGGTCACGACTTACAAGGTGTTATTTTTAAACATCAGCCCCTTTAGCCAGTGTCTGAGCCACAATGAAGTCAGCCAGGCTTGATTTGCATTTTTAAAAGGACAGCTTGGAGATTTGGTGCATTTTCTTGGTCCTATTCCTGTCTTTTTTACTCCCTCCTAGGATGTGAGTTATTTCAAGAACATGGACAGAAGAAAGTTGTTGTGTCTGGCTTTGCTCAGATCCATTGTGATGCGGAATGAGACAGATAGCGCTTGAAGACACTCAGTGTCTGAACACCCTCGCTCTAGCCATATTGAAGCAAAAGTGGCTGACTCGGATGCTTGTATGCATCACACAGACAGGCTTTAATTGGTTTCTTGGTTCCATGTTAAAATCCTCGCTGTCTATATTTGGATGTTGAAACACTTCTCATATTAGTTCTGCAGTTTAACTTCACCATTAGTGTTTGGCTCTGGTGACTGACCACATTTTGGCATTGGGTAAATGATATGAGAAAAATTACTTCCAAGGCCACAGTAGGCGTGTGTGTCACTGATGGCTTTTCCACTTGACCCCTTTTCCACTGCAGAGTTTGACAGAGCCAGTATTTAATATTCTGCTACTATTCTGGGCCTTTGAAAAATCCAATTAGGCTCCTGAATTTACTGGATTATGACATGACCATTTGGGATTTAAAAAGCCTTGGTTCAGTCTTTGTAGTGGAATTATCATAGACGTTTTAGTGGGAGAAAAATGTAATTGATGCACTATTTGTGTGTGAAAATATACAATCTTAGAATCCACTATGAATTTGCCATCTGTTGTGATCACAAATACACATTTTTTTTACTGCAAATTTTGTCAGTAGTGAGACACCAGGTGAACTGTACAGCTGCAATAATGTAAAATGTCTGTAAAATGTGTGTGTGTTAATAATCACATATTTGCTCGATAATATATTTTTATATATTTGTGACAGAAATCATTGAAATTGACAAATTGGAGATAATAGCTCTACTTCTACAACTATTAATACTCCCACATATATGGAGAGTAGTAAAAGTTTATTTCTATCAGCATTAGGCTACAGTGTGCCCTCAGAATGATCCCACAGTAACTCAATGAGATAATTCATTCAGTAGTACACCTAATTATGCTGTTTGTTTTGCACCTGCTCATGGTAACATACACACACTAATGTCATTCTGTTCTGTAAATGTATGTCATCTTGCTTCAAGGAATGCCTTCAGACATTTTTGTGGAGGCACTGGTAGGGAAAAGTGTGACCTACATGTTGTTAACAACAATCTCTGTGTTACACTGTGCATCCAATTTACACCTTCAGATGTTTTGTTTTGAAACAGTATTGTTTTTACATTGCCCAGGCAAATGGCAAATTAGAAATCATATTGCAGATGACTGGCTATATTTGTTCTCCACTGCATTCTGAATTTCATCTGCTGTGCTTGAATGATGTGCCCCCCACCCCCCGTTCGAGTGGTGCAGAAGCCCACATCATTTGTCTACACACCTTCATTTTTTTGCGCACAGGAGGTCTCATCTCTCTCTCTTTCCTTTTTTTTCTGTCACATTTTGAGTAATTTGTTTTCTGAATCACACAAAAGCCACTCTCAGTTCAACGAATTTCCCTCAGGTTCAGCCAGGAAAAAAAAGTGTGCTCCTTTAAGCACAACTCTCATGTCCATGCAATGTTCTGATATTTCCCCAGTTGTTTGGCATGCCAAGGGAAAACACACATTGTGTATTCACCATTCACAAACAGTAAGTGACAGAGGATATTCCGCCACAGTGGCCAGATATGTAAAATCTCCCAGAATGAGTTTCAGCCTGCATAGTGCCAGAGTGATCTGCAAGTATAATGATTCTGGCTTGCATGGGCTTATCCAAAGTAAGGGAAGTATTTAATGAATTTAAAAGACCTATTTAGTATTACACCATTGTGGAGAGAGGCATCCATCATTTGTTGGACTATTCCCTCACAGCCTCGTCTACTTGACCGTGACATTGCTGCTATAATGCTACCTTGAAATGAATGTAATTAGAGTCATTGTATTGTAAGGCCACACAAGTGATCCAAGCATTGGTTGCATACTTCTTAAATAGTGAGCTCCTCACTGGGCTTGGGCTTTGATATGCAACCAACCTCAAGGTGAATTCTCACTCTGCGCGTGTTTTATGGTATGTCTGGAAATTATTCTTGTTTGCTGTGGACAAGCAAATAATATATCACCATGGCATCTTTGCCTTCCTCTTTCCCTCCATGTACTTCATTCCTGTCTGTTGGAGCTCATTAAACAGGGCTAAGGGACTGGGTGAAGTGAGCAGTATGTCCTGAGGAGGAAGCTTGTCTTCCAAAAGCATTACCATAACCTAGTACATCTGTCCTCAAGACATGTTGGTCTGCCTCTCCCCACTTTGTTTGCAGTGGCCATCAGCTATGTGTGTATATTTGCTATTATTAGGAAGAGAACTGCTTGAAGGTATAAAAATGCTAGGGAGGGCAGCTATTTTTAAAAGCTGATGCTTGGCCTTGATCCTTCATTTCCCTCCCTTTCTTGTCTTCTCCCTAACACCGTTTCAAATTGTATCATGCGCTGGCGGGGCATCAGTACCATTGCCCCCACTTTCACTGCTTGCCATGTCTATTGCTGTGCCCATGTGCTGCTAAATTGTTACGTGTCAGATATGGCAATAGACCTAAAAGTTGGCAGCAGAATAAAAAGAAAATATAACAATAAAACATGTAGCAAAAACATCATACTAAGATTAATGTCTCTTTTAATTTGATTCATCCATCAGCAAATTAATGAACATCATAGACAGGCTTTTAAATTATCACTTGCAAGAGCTATATATGTAAAAATCCATTCATACAGTTAATAATATACACTAGTCCTCACTGACATTGCAGTGCTAATGCAGGCAAGAGAACTCCTCCTCTTTCACTATGCAAGCATCACAAACTGAGAGTGGTAACAGAAACAGCTCTCTCTCTTTCTTCTGTGTTTTTCTCTCACATGTGCTTTCTCATACTCTTCTTAAACATTTGTTTCGTTTGAGTACCATTTCCCTCTCTCTACCTCTACCTCTGAAAACTACAAATACTACCTTCTCTCTTTCCATTCACTTTTTTTTCCTTTGACCCCTAACTATCCCTTTCCATTCTGCCAAAGGAGAAGAAACAGAGCTGCCAGGAAAAAAAAAATCTCTCTTCCTCGGTACAGCTGCTTGCCACAGATACACAGACTACAATGTTATCAACAACTTTAAAAATCAGATAAGATAATATCTTGATTGCCTTGATTGTATTGTTTCTGGGGCACTTTTGAAGAGAGACAAAGACATGAGAATGATATGACTCTGTGATTATATCATCCTCTAAAAATATCCAATTTGTGAGCTGTCACTCTAGACTTGGAGAGTAGCAGCACAGTGGAACCACTACTCTATTCCACCCATTCATCTGTAAAGAAAAGAAAGAAAAAAGATATGACTGTTCTGCATCCAGAGAGTTATTTTGGTACTAAATGTGGCAGGTATAATTATGGCGGCCATATGGTGTTTTCTTATCTATATTTTGACAGTAGCACATAGGTCAACTGTGTTCAACACTGAAGTTAACTGTGTTGTCAAGGCTACCACATGCAGTATGTGATTGCAGCACAGAACACTTTAAAGTCATGACCACAATCTATGCTTATGCATAGCCTAAATGTATTGCTCTGCATTCTTAACAGCCTGAGGCACTGATTACAGACCCAATGCAAGGTGCTGCAAATTGTGTCTCATTTGAGCAGCAGTTTGAGAAGTAACCAGCGGTGTATGTCCTCACCCACAGAGAATGAGCAGGGAGAGAGAAAATGAAGGAAGACTGTAGATGGAAAACAAGTTGAGAAGTGACAGAATAAAGAGACATGAAGACAGAGAGGCTGCATGGCTGGCATCGGCCCAACAAATTCATTTTATAGGGCCGCAAATCAGTCAGTATTACGTGAGTCAGAATCCACAACTTGTGTTTGCAATGAAACAAGAGCAAGTGCTCATAGTGTTGGAACATGATCAAAGTGGATTGTGGTGAAAACCACCCCACTAGAGAGAACCTGGAAAGCATTTTGCTTTTAATTCACTTGAGTTACTTGTTTAGGTTATTTGATAAACACTTGTGTTAGAAGCATTAAATACAACCCTATTATATACCTACAGCACAGTAGCTGACCCAATGTGGTGCAGGCCAGTTCAGTCATGCATAAATGGCAAATATCTCCACAGGGCATGTAGTTTACAAAAGAATACCTTATTTAACCTTATCTTGTGAGTGTACACTCAATAAAACTGACTTTCACTATTTTAGAAGAAGGTAGCATTAAGGTTGAAACCTCCTACATCAGTATTATTAGTTAATATTAAGTATATTCTACATATTACACACCACATCTGCCATATCAACCTCTTTTTTCAGATACTGAAATACAGGTGGATTTATTTGTGGTGCATCAAACTGTGTCCTTATTATAGATACCTCTGAGACTGATTCATTTTTTTTTTTTATGTTCAGCAGCCAGTGCACCCGGTACAGTAATGAGCTAGGTGATATTTAGTGGGTGGCCTACCTGACTAAAGCAAAGTGACAGCTGCATGCTAGGTTGTAATTTGTTTCTTATAAAACCCCAGTTCAGTGTCCAAGCTCGTTATGTGTGAGAATGTGTCACAAGCTGTATTTCACTGGTAAGTAAACAACAGTTTCATGCACACAAAACCTCCAATCACGAGTGCTGATGCAAGCTGTAATCATATCTCTGCTGAGCTACAGTATACTGTATTATACCAAACTGCAGTGTTGTGCATTTCAATGAAATGTGGTGTATATTGGGAAAAATGTAGTACTTTTGTTGCTCATGAAGAATAAAAAGACTGTTTCATCAATCCAATTTATGTGTCACAATGGATCAAGTATTCCAAACTGCTTTGTTAGAGGGAGATATTTATACAAGTACCATGTAGGAACACATTCTTTTGCTTTAGGACAGTTTGTACAGTGTTTCTAAACTTGCACCAGTCTTTCATGAAGCTTGAAATCTAAACTGTGAAGTCACTGAAATGTAAAATCTGGGTCTGCTTCACAGACAGTCACACCAAAATGTATGCAGTTCAAATTATACATGACAGATGGGAATAAAATACACTTTAAACCTAATGTGCATGCAAAAAAACTGCACAAAAAAAAAAAAAAAAAAAAACCTCATAGATACACACAGCAATTTTTTTGTTTTGGGTTTTTTTTCAGTGCCAGATTTCACATCCCCACTCTGGCTAACATTGGCTTTTTGGTAAACAATGTCATTAGGCATGAAAAGCTTTAGTTCCAAAATGTCAACCTCAGAATCTATGCTACGTGAACCTATGTGATTAGTTACACAATACCCTTTACTCTTCATCTGCCAATCAATTGATCACCACTCGTGGTGCCATAAATATATATATATATATATATATATATATATATATA
>JANJYP010131619.1:0-23048 GCA_024605115.1 Rastrelliger brachysoma | reverse complement strand
TTCCATAAAGCAGGATTACCAAATAAACCAGGCTTATTTCAATAATTTGGCTCATTTTCCAGCAGAACCAGTTCCATACATTTAGTTCAGCATAGTTCAAGCTCAGCTACCATGGCAAATTATGTTGGCAAAGCACCCTGGTAAGAACCAGCTAATTGTCAGGCTTAGCCTGAGTTGATACTTAGCCATGACACTGACCCGCAAGAAATGATTTACAACATATATATACACATACTCTATTATTGTAGCCAATTTTTCCTTTTATTTGCTCATGTGGTGTGACGTCTTGCATCGTTGTTTAATAGATTGAATGATCNTGCTCATGTGGTGTGACGTCTTGCATCGTTGTTTAATAGATTTAATGATTAATTGAAATGAAATGATCAATTGTTGATCATTTCAACAATTGAAATGATCAACAATTCATTTCAATTGTGTAGGTAGTCTTTTAAGTTCATTTCATCCCGTCATGAGATTCATGTGTGCTCAGTCACAGGCATGCTTCACTGACCTCCTCTGTACCACAGGGAATAAGAGTATTGGTTTGATGATAGTTTGTCAGATGGCATTGTGATGAAAAAATCAAAAGAAATTAAGGCCTAAGTACGACAGCTGGTGATATTATTCTATTTTGGCCAGGATCTCTCAGCGATCGAAATCACGATTTGCACGTTCCAAACATCCAGACACTGCTTGAAATAAGCCTTGTGTAAACAGCTATGTGACATTTAGTTGGCAATTTTACTGTAAGAGGAAGAATGCAAACAGTCTTTACTCAGTGTTGTCATATTCCTGCACTGATGGAATCCAACTCTGGCAGATTGAAAATTGTTGATGGGATTTTCCAGTGAATCTGTGACAATCATCTTCAGCTCTATGTCCACGGCTGCTGCTGGGTACTCTTGAGTCCCTCAACAAGACTCTGAGCCATCAACCATGTTGATGCTTACATAATCTGTTCTTTCTAAAAGCCTCATAACAGTTGAGGTTTCTGAAGTGGAGCAGCTCGTCTGTATCTATAAATCTATTAGTGAAAACACATTAAAAATAAAAAATAATAATTGAAGCTTAAAGTTAGCATTTAAATATAAATAGCATAATTTAGTTAGTGTTCATAATTAGGGTTGGGTATTGGTTGGGTTTTATTCGATACCGGTGCCTACTCAGCGCCTACTTCAACGGTTCTCAAACCAGTACTTTAATCACCAGTTTACACATTTTGAACAAAAATTAAACGTAGCCTCACCTCATCTTTTCCCCAGATGTGCATTTTTTACGGCTTTTCATTTTTTTAATATATAAATTCAGGAAAAGGCAGATTTTTCACTGTTCCTGGAGTGCCCCATATATTGATAGCAGCTCCATGACACCAGTTTACATGACAAGTAAGATTAAATCTCCCGGAAACTGGAGCACTGGTCCCACTGTGGGGACTAGACAGGTCACAGTGGGACTAGACAGACCGAAGCGTAAGGAACTGATGAAGCTGCTTGGATAAGAGGCGAAACGTCTTCAAGACAAATACAAGTCCAGTTGAATTTGAGTCAACTCTTGCCTGAAATAAGATGACCTGGACAAATGAGAACATCCACATAACTTATGCTAGTTATGTATATTACTGAAATTTGTACTGAGTAAAATATTACTAACTTTGTTTTTGTAAAGACGCAGAGTTGATGCCAGGCACTGAAATTTTCATTCTTATTCAGTCTTGTTACTACCGTTTATGTCAGAACTGAAGCCCTGTTGGCACCATATTTCGGTACACAACCCTGTTCATAATTACTTACAGTAAACAAGAAACATATTCTGAAACNTTGCCTGAAATAAGATGACCTGGACAAATGAGAACATCCACATAACTTATGCTAGTTATGTATATTACTGAAATTTGTACTGAGTAAAATATTACTAACTTTGTTTTTGTAAAGACGCAGAGTTGATGCCAGGCACTGAAATTTTCATTCTTATTCAGTCTTGTTACTACCGTTTATGTCAGAACTGAAGCCCTGTTGGCACCATATTTCGGTACACAACCCTGTTCATAATTACTTACAGTAAACAAGAAACATATTGGTATTTATAGTTTTGGCATTGAGTTAACTTCACATGACTTCACTCATACTGACCAAACCACAGAAAACTGTCATTCAATTCAACAAGGTTTAAAAAGCATAAAGCATCTTTCACCATCTTTCGGTGTTATGGCCCATTATCATTATTATTGCTTTACACTCATTAGCATTATTTTCAGCTGAAGCAAGCATTTGATTTCAGCTACCTGTCCCACACCAACAGCCAGACAGTAAAAGTAGTGACTCATTTGTAAATGTAGTGGAGCATTTAGTTCTTAAAGAATAAGATACTTTTCTGAGGAATTCATGAAGACCAAAAGAGTCAAAATAGTGGACTTTGATTCATCAGGTGGCCACACAGATGACTTGTGTTGTGTCATCTGTGCTGGGTACAAGGTTTTCTACTAATATGTTAACCATATAAATCTATTGGTGATATTGTCATAAGTTTCCAAATTGTTGCTGCCCCCAAGTGGCCAAAACAAACATTCACTAACTGTACATTATACTTCTGTAAGTAACTATTCTGTCAATGTTATTGATAACAGTGCTGAAGCAATCAATGGTCTTACATTATAAATGTGTATTCATGTGTGAAACATGTGAGTAATTGTAAAAAATTCCATCTCTGGAGCTCTGGCAACTTTTTATATCAGATAAAAGAAGCCATTCATCACCGATTAATAAACATTGGACAACTGCAGTTAAAGTCAACACACATGCAACAAATCTAATCAAATATCACACATCCTCATCTGGCTTTAAGCCCAGACCTCATTCCTGTCTAAAAACCTTGTTCATGTTCGTTTCACACAGTGTTCCTCTGACAAATGAAAATGTGCAGTAGTCTAAATAAGATTTCTGAAATACCTAATCTTTGTTCCCTGGTTGGAATTATTGATGTTGTTTAAGTTCTCAACTCTTTTTCAAGAAGACTAAAATACTTTCAAATTGTTTGTGTAAAATATAAAAACCCCAAATTATGCTTGAAGCACTTCATGCCAATACCAGCAATCCTCAGCTATAGCGCTGTAGCAACATCTCTCAGTAGTCAAAACATTATAGTTGTCTGAATAAGAGATACAGAACAGCAGAAAAGAAAATCAAAGATTAAATCTAGCATGATGCAGTGGATGTTCAAGTACTACACTGTCTATGAATGTACAAATAAGTGATTGCTCTAAATTGCTGTTCCTGTTATTCTCCAAGACAAATTGATTGGGAGCATTCACAAATAAGCAATAAGCAGCGCTCACTGCTTATGACCAGAAATCATAAAAATGCTATCTCCTGCTTTGTAGCATTAGGGAAGTATACAGCCTAAGACAATTTTGAATTGCCATCTCTTCTCGTTCATATAAAAGATGGAAAGCCCTGGAAAGGCTGTCTTAAAAATCTTGAGATTGATTAGTCTTGAGAAGTTTTTCTTTCAGGAATTTCAGTCGTCACTGGCAGGCAATGAGGCCCAATGACATGACTTGATCGGACTGAGATGTGTGAACAGGCTCTCAGAGGAAAATTCATTACAAGGACATTTCACAATATGAGAGAGCAGGGGGAGGGTAAGAGGTACATTTCTGTCAAGTATCATTTTTACAGGGAGTGTGTTTTGTGATGTAACATCCTTTATGGTGTGAAAAATAGTTTGATAGAGACACACATCCAGAATAGGAAAATAGACCAAATAACTGGCTCGCATTAAAGAGAGTAATTATGTTTTTCCACACATCACTATCTGGAACAACTAAATCACCGGTTTGCTTGTGAAATCAGTTTTGTCCCAGTTTATTCATATAGACTTAATTTTGTAGACAGTATGTCTCAAATATTGACAGACATATTCAATGAAGTGTTTATATGCACCCTTCTAATTAAACATCAATTTATCCACTATGTTTTGACAGAAAACTGGGTAGAATATTCTCTGTCATGTACTGTGCTTGTTATCTGAAACCACTGACAGCCAACAAGAATATCGTGGAACACAACTTTAAATTCAAGCTCTATACCCGATATGTATTATTCCTATTCCACGTAATTGAGCCGCAGTTGTATTTCTGTTGCGAAACCACTTTTTGAAAAAAATAATTGTGATGAAAGTGTAAACAATGTGTAAATTTGCATTTGAGGTTATCAAAAAAATCAACTCACCTGCACACTTTCACTCTCTTTCTCTTATCACCTTGGATTCTACATCTATCACAGTCATTTTAAACAATCCATGCAACCGCAGTTTAAGGATGTAAGTGCAATGTTTTACCACATGTAAACATGCTGTAAAAAATCTGGTGTATTTTATTTTTTTCTTCAGAATGTATACCTTCTTTATAATTGTTATTCTCACGCAAAAATGTGTTGTACTAAACTCACTTTGATCCATTGTCCAATTGCAAAAACTCAATCCTTCCCAAAACAGACATTGTAGTTTGAACAATGATTATATCCTGTTGTGGTTCATCATATATTGACCAGTTTGGCTTTAAACAAAGGTTAACCTTGTACAATGTTTTGACACATTGTGTTGTCCAGGAGATATGTGCGATAGACTAAATCAAATTAAATTCTGATATATTATATACATTTAAAATCTCTCTATGCTTAAACACAGGCATGGTGCCTGAGAACCTTAAACTGGATTTTTCTTGACAAATAATTTTGGATTAAATGGATGTGTGGCCTTAAGGAGGAAAGCTTTCTCATTTACCCCCCTCAACCTCAATCAATAAGCCATTAAAGGTTTGCTACAAGTCACTTCCTATAGAGCTTTTGGACTAATGCACAGATTCTTGAAAGTGTATTGCAGAGATTTAGTTTTGCACTTCAATAAGAGCAGAACATTGGTCAGATGTTGAAAATCAATACAACAGAGGCTATGATATCCTAACTATCACTTTGGTCAAGTTCCAAACAACTACATCTTGCATTTCCCATAATGCAACTAATAACATATTTCTATTAGACCTTCCCAGTCTGGTAAATGCCAATGTTTTTCAAACTGAACACTTATAATTTTTCAACCCAGGTGTGATGTTATAAATCAGGTTTGTTTTATTATATAACTGGCATTGTAAGACAGCAGACGAAGTGTCAGAAAAATATGGCAGTTCTATTTTAAGGTCAGTCCGAAAAACATGTTTTGAACAAGTGCAAGAGATTTTTCAGCAAGCCTTGTACACTTTGTTGGAGAACTCCAACAGAGACCATCTGCTTGCTGTGATGTCGAAAAAGGATCTTGTACATGGTTTGAATAGGGAAACTGGAGATTGTCCCTTTGAGGCTAAAAAAAAAAAAAACAACCAAAAGATGAAAAATAAGAGATGCAATTTCTTTATAGAAAAATATTACCTTATTTATTTGGTGAAACTATCTTAAATTGTTTTCAAAAAATATAGGCATCTTTTCAATAGGGCAAGCATTGTACTTACTTTTTTTATTTCCTGATGCTCTGTTTCTTCAGCACTTTGTTTATTTCTGTTTGCATGCAGACTTTTTGAATATGTACTGATTAGAAAATCATACATCTGTAATAAAGACAGACTATTACTATATAAAATATTTAGAGGTTCCACATTTTGAAAATACCCATCATGCGGAGTGCAGAATACCAGAGTGTAATTATCCTAGTACTTTTACATCATCTTTGCATGTTATTATTCACTGATTGAAGTGTATCCCTTAGGTGTGTAACAGACTGGCTCCCAGTCCTCTTATCTGTGATAATGATAGGGTCATCACTCCCCCTTGGACTCATTTAAGGAACAGCTGATGGGCTGGTCTGGTCAAGCCTATGGCAAATGAAAAATAGCTCATACATATTTTAGCATCACACACACCTCTCTCTCTCTCTCTCTCTCTCTCTCTCTCTCTCTCTCTCTCTCTCTCTCTCTCTCTCTCTATCTCTCTCTCTGATAACACATTTCTGGTTATTGTAGTCTGGACATATACATTGATTTACGACACAGTGGAGTTAAGTTATTTCATTTGATTTTTATTGCATATAAAATATTGCTTTTTATGACAATTTGCATGAAAGATGAACATATATAGCATGGGTATTATAGCATATACTGTATATTTGTATTGTATCTTACAAATACATTTGTATTAATTTTACAAATTCATGACTTATTATTATTCCAAGAAACATAAGACACACTGTCATAGTGTAATAATAATAATAATAATAATAATAATAATAATAATAATAATAATAATAATAATAATAATAATAATAATAATAATAATAATAATAATAATAATAATAATAATAATAATAATAATAATAATAATAATAATAATAATAATTGGTTACCACTGGAACTCAATGGTAAACACTACCAATGTAATGAATTGGCAATAATGACATCTGTAGACAAATGAAGCACAATTTCCCACCAACACTGCAGTTCTCAAAGGTCAGTAATGGTTTCTCTGAAAGTATAATCATGAAGACAGTCCACACCTACCAAAAGAGTGAAAGGGCTGAAATTGTCTGTCATGTTTTGAAGTTATTATACTCATTTTTAAGCCAGAAAATTCATATGGATATTGTACATTATTAATAATACAACATGCATGCATTAAAGAGCTCTAACAACAGCTTTTAATGTAAATGTAATGTAAAACATTCAATAAAATAAGGGAGATTTACTTGACAAGCTCAACTCACGTTTCAAAAGGCTTGATGGCCTCTCAAAATTGCCATAGGATACTAACCCACTAGTATCCCATGATAGACCACATACACAACTATATGTGTATAGGCTACATAGATATATGTTACTTTGATGCTTTGGCAATATTGCTGTTGTGACATTAATGCAAATGACGTAAATTTGACTTTGAAATTTAAAAATAATAATAATAACTGTCTCGCAGAAAATAGACAAATATTTATCTGAATGCCATCTTCTTGGATATATATCATTTTAGACAGTAGAAGTGAACTCAACTGCCTTGCTCTATCTTCTTAAATTACAAACCTCTGTTGCGTACAAATCCTGCTCGGCAGCCAATAGCAGTGACGAAGTGAGAGTCACATGACGACTCCTTTGGACTCTGCTATTCAGTGAGTCCGACCTGAAGGAAGACACGGTGAGTTCAGAAATTAGTTTTTTTTCAAAGGTGCAATTTGACTTTTCTGTCTGTACATAACATTTCTCACATTTCCCTGCGAAGGGTGATGATGATGACCTTTATATGCGGTGTAATAAACATAGGTCGTTACGTACGTACTTTACGTAAAGATTTGAATCAAAGAAACTTTCAAAAGAATGTCGTTTATATCATTCAGAATAGGTGTGATGCACAGATGCGTTCATTTGCAAATGCATGCGTAGATGTGATATATTGTCTTTGCGGTATAATTTCTACTTTTAATCCTCTAACCCTCCGCAAACAACTTTCAGGTCAATCTTTAACCACCTGCAGTTTTGCAATGGTTCTAAGCCATTTCATTTCTGCATTTACTTTTGAGTCCAGTTATATTAGTCAAAGCCACTTTATTGTTATACAAACTAAGTACAGGACATGTATCGGATTGAAATAGTTTCCCTCCAATCCACGGTAAATTGGGCAACAATGAAACAAAATAGGGCAACGAAAAAGTAAAAACACATTAATCTCCAAGACATCCTTGAGTACTGCGTTATTGCAGACCTCCCATCTGCCATTTGTATCTGCACCACTAAAATCTTGGTAGGCTACTGACTGAAAGCCTGGCAAATAGATACTGCCAAATTGACGTGCAACGCTGGTATGAGAAATCACGTAGCCCTATGCACTTACATATGATTTGGCTCACAACTCTAAGGGCTTTGATACACCACGCCAGTCTCAAAGGCCAAACAAAGAAAAGCCTCACATCTCCTGTTAATCAATCACTTCAACACATTGTAAATTGTATCACCAACAGCTAGCTGACCTTCATTATATGCATGTGTCCATACCTGCATGTGAGGCGATAAAAAAGTAAAATGTAGTCTGTATTTGTAGTGCAAAGATCTGAAGAAAAGAAATTGTAGATGAGATTACAGCATGTCCATATTTGCAAAACAAAAATCTGTTAATATGTTATAATTAACAGTGGTATTGTAAGTCTGTGTCTGTGATTTAGTCTCAATCTTATGCATGTTGAAGGAAAAAGAGAAAAACAGAGATAGAGAGTAATTGGACTAAATGGGTGAAATCATTGATTTGGTTAAATGGGCACTTGTTACTCAGTATGTTCCTTCAGTGCTGATTCAACATGCTGAACCACTGATACAAGCTGACAAAAACCAACTGTGCCAGACACAGAGATAAAACTACAGCCAGTGGTCTGCAACAAAGAGCCTGCAGGCACCCTGTGGTCAGTTGCTGGCTTCATGTCTCAAACTTTCAGTCAAAATGAAAATGCCACTGCTTCACCCTTAGCCGTGGACATAAAAAGTACATTTTTGGTCTGCCTGTGATGGTAATAGATCAATGTAATTTATGATGTCTAGTTTTGTTGTATATGAGAAAATAAGGGAAATATGGTATTAGATAGTAACTGCCCTTTCAGACTAGAGTAAGAGTGTGCTTTAGTCCAAGAGAGGCAGTTTTTTGTGAACTAGGAAATTAACATCGCTGAATATTAAATAATATTTTATGATTACAGTGAAGAGTCTGACCTTGAAGATAAAAGGGAAAACACATAGTTTGCATGTCAGTGTGAGTGATATTGTAATAAAAAATGACTTGGTGACTTGAAACTGTTAGTTATGAACATCTACCTTGCAAATTCACATTCACAAGATCTGATACTACATCATGTAGTCTGTTTTAAGAATTTGACAAAAAAGTTTTCTTTGAAGCTGTGAGGCATCAAATTCCCTACTGTGAAACCATCTCGTAAATATTTGTTGAGAAATAGCCTGTCAATCATTTCCTTGAATTAACAAAGTGCCACAAAGATGGTCTAAGTGTGTATGTGCTGCTTTTTTTGTATCTTCAGCTGCGATGGCTTTGGCTACTCATACAGTCTAATACATCTGTGAAACAATGTTCATTACCACTGGAACTGTAAACTCCATCAACTCCTGTATGTTAAATGAAGATAATTTTAAGTGTAATAGGAAAGCTTTGATGTACTGGGTATATGGTTTACCACTGATAACTTTGTAGAGACAAAGTCCTACACTGTGCCCACTGTTGGCTTAATTGTTTAGATGTGTACCCCAAAAATCAATTTTCAATCTTTTCCAGTACGTTATATCATAATGCATTTATTTTCTCACCAGTGTCCATATTTCAGTTTGTCACTTCTAGTATGTTTTAAACACAAAACACAAACACAGCTATTCAATGTTGTTTGGCCGAAGTGAAGAATTACTGCAATTACTGATGTGAACTTATATAACCTGTCAGCCAGCCTGGTCTACCCTATATACCCTCTAGTGCCCAGAGGAATATCACACCTGAACACAAATCAAATACATTACTTGTACAATCTGATTTTCCATTAGACATTACAACAACCATTGGGATGAAATTCCCTGTGTTTTAATCAATAAATTGTTTGCAAACATTTATCAGTAACTGCAGGCTTGCAATCAAATAAACCTCCATAAACACCTATCTGAAATGTACTCAGCAGGACATTTTAATTTTTAAGACAGAGAGCCTTCAACATGAAAATTAACTTGTGATTATTATTTATTGCTCTATTTTTGTCTGTGTATTTCTTTTTCAGCAGCAGCAGTGAACGGTGCACCATGGGCCGGCTGGATGGGAAAGTGATTGTGTTGTCTGCTGCTGCGCAGGGGATTGGACGTGCTGCTGCAATAGTAATGACTTTAATAAGAATTTCTCACTAATATATCTCACTCCAAATTGCTAATTTTATATCTTGTATGCAAACTCAAAGCTGTGTATATTTACGGTCTCATTGCATAGTTCAACCAGTTTTTGTTTGCAGCATATGTTGTGCATGTTTATCATCATCCATTGTTCCTCATGCATGTATTGTAGGTGCAAGGTCCTTTGGTAATATTCTTGAGGGAGAGGAAAACACTGGAAAATGGGACCCACATCTGTATCCAGATTGAGTCATTGTCAGTTCTATTCCCTTCAAGGGATTTCCTTAAGTGTTTGACATTGCACATTGTAGTACAGTACATGAATTTGTGTTCTTTTGAATTGTTGGGAAATCCAGAAACAGATCTATTTACACCATTAAAGTTGCATAGTAGTGTGTAGGGTCTATTATTTTCTATTTAGTCTGTAAAAGTTAGCTGTTAAATAGTCTCCTATGTAGTTAATGATGCATTCACCCCATCAGCAATCACTTGACCAGAGGTAGAATGGGTTTAAATTAATGGTTTTGAGGGATTAGAGTTAGTAATTGACAATATGTGTCTATAGACACTCGGTAATGAGATCTTGATATTTGCACTGTGGACTGAATAATTGCCTGAAGTAAGAAAATTGTACGTTCATTGAATTTTAAAGCATTATGTACGGGCATTGTTGCTTGGAACTGACTCAAATATTTGAACTTTAGGCATTTGCAAAGGAGGGAGCTCAAGTCACAGCTACAGACATCAATGGAGAGAAACTGAAGGAGCTGGATGGCATTCAAGGTAGATATCACTTCTTAAGGTCTGAGGCTGCCACCTGCTGGCTAGCCATTGTGACACTGATGGGATCTCACTTCACTCAAATACCTTTACAAATTCATGTATCATGGCCTCTGTAACTTGACAGTAATACATTTCCATAGTTTATCTTAACATTTTACCTGCCTGTGTTCACCCCAATCATATCTTAACCTAAATATCATAAAACATAGCTTTATGGGTAGGAGAGACTGAGGTAAGTTGAGCCATCCCTTGTTGCTAGGAAACTAACAAAAATGAGCATGTGACCAATGATTAGGAGGAAGGCATCATTTCATGGACTCATTGAAGTGGTTAGACATTTATGTCCAAAAAAAATATTTTTCACTCATGAAGGTGAATTTAGTCTTTAGTTTCATAAGGATTCCGCTTATACAAAAATAAGTATGAATTTGTTTTTATATATCAATTTTTGTATCTATAAGCAACAAAATGAAATCAAATCTAGCATGAATGTGCACAGTTTTAACTGTGGAGGCTGATAAATTCAATATGGTAGCTCTGGGGTAAGTTGAGCAATTTGGTCAGGGGTAAGTTGAGCTGAAGTTGAGCTCAGTGGTTGCTGACAAGGACAGATAGAGGAAGCAATGATGGTGAGAGGAAAGGCATTTTGGTTCAGAATGCTGAAATGTGTTATTTGATATTATTAGAAATTTAGAATGCCCAAATTTCAGATGATTAAACCTCCCCCTCTCTTTCAGACACCAAGAAAATTAGGATTGACACCCATGGATTCAGTTCTAGCGTTTTCTTTAAACACAGCTGGTATGCTTGTCTTCCTAAGCATCTTTGTTGGCATTCTTAGGCCGATGTTAAAATGTTCTAAGTTATATGCATTAATGTTAACATGTTTTGTACCTGTTGAATTGTTAATGATAGATTAAAATACACATGGATTTGAAGCAGATTCTTTTGTTTAATTCATTAAAATGTGGAAAAGGGCTGGGTGATATGGACCAAAAGTCATATCCCAATATTTTAGATTGGCAATATATGATATATTTTATACAAAATGGGCTGAATGTAGGGCTGGGGGGTATGGGTAAAATCAAATGTAACAATATTATATTGAATATTGAATACCTGGATATGGATATTTTGGCAATATTATGACTGTGCGCTTTCACAAAGTATTAACACAATGTGATTTTTGAGAAATAATTATCAATAATGTAGTTATTATTATAACAAAGTGGATAAATGACAAATAATAGAACAACTAAAACAGTCTGGTAAGTTCAGACAATTACCTTTAAAACCAGGAAGGAGAGAGGAGGGAGATGGCTCAACTCACCCCATATACTGGAATATATGCATACACAGTATGTTAGTTAGCAACAAAACTATAATTCCATTAATGTAGTGGCCTTGAATATGAAATGTGACTCAACTTAACCCATTCTCCCAACATTTCCTACTTTTATATATTTGCTCTTTTGTTTATTTTTTTACAATATCGTCTAGCATGCTTTTTATCTGTTTTAAATTTAGCTGATATCATAGCTTTGTAGTAGACCTTTCATCAAATATCAGCTGGATGACTAGCCTGGTTATCCATTCACCCAATCACTACTGCTTGGTCATTAGGAAGTAAGCCTACTACATATTTTCCTTCAATAAAATTTCTTAGGCATTCTTTTTGTTTAGGCTTTAATGTTTCAATTTGGGGAATTGATGACAGCACATAATATATCACTTCGGTAAAGTCTATCTATGAGTGCTGGTCAAAACAGAGCGCTTGAGTTCAACATCATAGCATTGAGCCCTCCCTCTGTTCGCTGATTGACACGCACAGGTTGAGCTGGAGAAAACCAAAGTCCATTGAGAGTTCCCTGACTGTGTGGTAGCTTAAAAATAATTAAGCAGACCACTAGTGTGTGCCAGCCTGGCTAGAGGATGACTGGTTCTGAAAATAAACATACACTTGTACGTTTATTTTCAGAACCTACAGAACATTGATGGCTTTTTTTCTCTGTTGTACTGTTCCCACTGTAAAGAGAGAAACTCTTTACAGTCAGATATATATCCCTAGTCCTTGGCAAATCAGGTTTGAAATATTTCAGCACTTTTAGCACACAAGCAAAGCATTTCACCTCTAACTGCCTCCTTACAATAGAGGCTGTCCTCAGTAGCTGCCTGAATTGAATATGTTTAATTGTGTGAATGTGAAGCAGTAAGCATGATTTTTGTCTATAGTATCTCACCTGCATTAAAGTGCTAAGACAATGTGTTTTTTTGAATTATTTTTAAAAATGCTGCAATAGTTCTCAAAATCACTTGAGCTTGTTTTGTGTGTTTCATTAATAGGTATCAAGACTAAGGTGGTGGATGTGAGTAAGAAGGACCAAGTGGAAGCCCTGGCCAATGAACATGACCGCATTGATGTGCTGTTCAATGTTGCAGGGTGCATTGACCTTTTTCTATTATCTTAATGTTATTCCAAATTTCCACAAGGAGTAATAGTCATCTGCTCTATCCATGAACAGCTTGTTAGGAAGTATTTTCTGTGTATCCAAAGCTGCATACAGTACATTTGTCTATGGCATCAATCCATTGTTGCAAATCAGTAAGATACACCACCGCTAAGATACACCAAGTTCTTTTCTTACCATTAAACTAGGTTGCAACAAGTGCACTATTTACTCCTGTCTGACTAATATTTGCTGAAAACCACAGTACCCTTCTATTTAGAAAATTGCTTATTTCATTTGAAAATGGAAGTTGATATTTAGTTTCAGTTTTTAAAGATTTACATCTTTAGTAGGAACTAATGAATCTATAGGATGTCACCATTCTTATTTTTAAACATACAGTTAATCCATAACAAAACATGCAAGCTCCTCATTAAGCTTGTTTTTGCTTAACTACATTTCCGAAATCCCTATATGTAAAGGTTTAACCTCTCCTTGACCTTTTGCCAATCTCCTTAAGAAAGGTCTCTAAATTCCCACCTTTTGAGGCTGAGTAAAATGTTGAGGGGAGCCAACAAAGCCTTTCAAACAACAGTTATTTTTAATTTAATGATTTATGACTCATCTTTTCTGCTTTTCTATGTTTTGATTCTCTTTGACAGATTGGGTATTTTAGTTACAGATGTGTGTTTAGATTATTCTTTATTATAATGTCATATATAATATGAATGGGTGTATTTTTCCAGTAATTGTGGCATGTACTGTATACAGGTTTGTGCACCATGGCTCCATCTTGGACTGTGAAGAGGCTGATTGGGACTTCACAATGAATGTGAACGTGCGAAGCATGTACCTCATGTGTAAAGCCTTCCTTCCTAAGGTGCCCACTTTGCCAAATGCCTAACATACTTGATCTTGTTACTAAGTGAACAAAATAGACACTGTGGTAAATTGAGTGACATATGCTTTCATTTTGTTCTCATCCTTTGTCCTCTGGGATTAGCAGTATTACTCTGAGCCTGTGACATGATGGGCAGTGACTGCCCAATCACTAATCCAGCTTTGGCTGCAAACTAACCAAACTATCTCAAAGGAGAATTTTAACTTGGATCATAGCACATTTGTCAATTCTTTGTTACATAAAATTAAGATTGTTACATAATTTGAATCTTCATTATACCAATTTAAATCAGTTTATAAGCCACATTCCTAATTTATTTTGTCATTCTAGATGTTGGACAAAAAGTCAGGAAACATCATTAACATGGCATCTGTTGCATCAAGCATAAAAGGTAAAGGGTCATTCACACACCTTATTGTACATGCCTCTACCAAATATTCTGCTCAATTAAAGGGACATTAATTCACTGAAGTATGACCATGTTCATTGTAATCCTCTTATCTCAGATAATTGCTTTGCGTGTGCCTGTGTGTGAGTAGCATATGTGTTTTGTTGACACAGGTGTTGTGAACCGGTGTGTCTATAGTACCTCCAAGGCTGCTGTGATAGGGCTCACCAAATCCATAGCTGCTGATTTCATTGAGCAAGGCATTCGCTGTAACTGTGTCTGTCCTGGTGAGTCACAAAATGAACCATATCACTGTGTCCTTTTTAAACTTTCTCAACTGCCACTCAAGTTTATAACCACTTAAATGTTTTTAGAGGTTTTCTTATTTGAGGACACTATGCACTCCAAAGATATACAGGTCTGAAGTTTGTCCCTGCACAACCCATCTAAATATAGTTATTCAGACAGGACAAATGAATGATTTCTTTTTTACTTGTTAGGTTAATTTTTTACCCTAACCCTATTTGTACGACGTCCAAATGGCTAATGATTGTTCAAATTTTACCAGTCATTACATCTGTTACTATTGGTTTTTTTTGGCTCGTAAATGAACCAAATCAACCAGCTACTTGCATATTTTACCAGTCTGGCTGGTAAAATATGCATGTCTGGTACTAATTACATGCCCTGTCTAACATGAAGGTTTTTTTCATAAATAAAAAATCATCAAATTAGTCAAAGCCAATCTGCATTTCTGTCTTTGGTATTGTGTTATTACAACTTTGAGGTGAAAATCAGGCTTGCTCTGTAATATTTCCTTAGGGACTGTTGATACTCCATCACTGAGAGGTAGGATCCAAGCCCAACCAGATCCCGAACAGGTACTGTAGGCTTTGATTTCCATAATTTACTAAATTTTTCATTTGATTGTAGTCCGTGCTTGAGTCATTAACAGCAACATTTTATCTTGGTTTCAACTAGAGGAAATCATGTTGATTGAATGTTTAAGATATACTACCTGTTTCTTTGTGACTCATCAGGCTTATAAAGACTTCATGGCGAGACAGAAAACTGGCAGAATGTGCACAGCTGAAGAGGTGGCACACCTGTGTGTATACCTGGCCTCAGATGAAGTGAGTCATTACAGATAATAGAATAGTATTTTTGCATGAGGTATATTGATAGCAGGTCTGGACAAGCCGTTAAGGAAAGTTGGTAGAGTATAAGATTAAGCTTTTCCACACCAGAAATGTATTCATGTAGAAGCTTTAAAACTGAATCAAAATCGTGTTAGGATATAAAGTATACAGTTTATTTTACCAAGTAATGACGCAATATGAAGATTTTTAAATAATATAAGAAATCAATGCTTTTGTTTTTTGGTGTCTGGCTAAACAATATATATTTTATCTTTTAATATTAAGATTAGAGCATTAAGATTAAAGATATACAAAGTTGCTGCTAATTTGTCATCAGCAATATAATTGCTATTTGTCTAACCTTGGTCTTGGCTCCTCTGCAGTCAGCATATGTAACTGGGACTGAGCAAATCATCGACGGAGGCTGGAGACTGTGAAGAATATGTGGCAAACTCATCATCTCAGATCTAGATGGAGTTGCATCCTTTTTTTTTTCTTATTTTATGCAAATTAATCTAGATCACAATAAAGTGTGCACAATTTATTTAACTATGCATATTGTCTTTGAAAGATTCTGTAAGATTTTCAAACCTCAATCTGTGCTGCTCTTGTGCCTATGTAGTGTCAAAACATTGACAACTAAATTGACTTTTTGATTTTGATGTTACCTTTTAATAAATATAGTCCTTACATATGTGAATTTCAGTGTTAATAACAATGAAATAAGATGATGAAGATAAATCAGTGGGTCTTCAGTAATAGGCTGCTATTGGGTGACTTCTACACACACANACACACACACACACACACACACACACACACACACACACACACACACACACACACACACACACACACACGCTCTGTTTGTTCACTGTTAATCCGCTTCATTCCCTTTTCCCTGCTGCTCTATCTGCTACGGGACTACAAGAAGCACTGCCACTGTCAAACCACGCTTTGACAATGTTAACGATATCAGGTGAGCGTTTTATCTTTGTTTTATAGCTGTATGTATTTTTAGAATCCCAGGGGGAAGGTCAGGAGCTTGTCTCGGTGGTTAAGTATCGTACTTTTTGGATGGGGAGTAATTTATGTGAAGTTCACCCACAGCTGTCGATTTGAAGTAAGCGGGCACTGCCAGCTACTGGCGAGACGAGACATCCGATATCGGACAACATTGTTTTTTAAATTAAACCCAAGTAGTGAGTCAGGTTGAACGATGCTTCTCTTTCTAGGTTTAAATCATATGTCGATCACCGAGTCTTTTTGACAGACACGCTGAACGTCGACGTTAGCCCCTCCTGTGATGCATTTACGTCCCTCGTAAGCGCAGACAATTTCTGGTAAGCGTCAATTCTGTCTGATGACATAATTGCTCTCTGGGTTCCCGGTAAGGTTACACTGTTTTAGCAAATTTAATAGACCGTAAATGTCAGGTAGTAGTTATGAAGAGTATGTACCGCAAGTTAGCTCTAACATACTTGTTCGTATCTGATAATGGGACCAGTGGCACGCCGCATCACGCGATATGGATTTGCCTTGCCAGGCTAAATTCGTTAGCTATCATTTAAGTAGTCTGCACCTCTCCAGGTGTGTAAGCAGTGCTGATATCAACTCATTCAAACGCAAATATACTCCAAACATTTGCTCGACTATGTTGGCTAATAGAGGTGCAGCGGAACGTGTTTGTTGTTTGCAGTGGACGGATGCCCATTTGCCATAGCATCTAGTCACTTTACGTTAACGTTAAGTTAACCTACTTCAGCGAACTTCACGCCAGCGCCCTACGCCATATGGTGGAGCTGTAAGTATTGATTAGTGTGGTCTGTCCACAATAGGATTAACCAGCGTCTGTCGCCGTTAACTACTGTCAAAACATTGTAGTAACGATGGCAAGTTTAGCTTAAATTACTTGACAACGTTATGCCACAGCTTTAGTAATTGTGATAATTATGCCAGTCAGAGTCTGGCCTAATCATAAGTATTAGATTATTTGAGGTTGAGGTTGCAACCTGCAGCAACGACTGATAACACATGTGCCATACAGACATGCCAGCCTCGGTGAACACTGTTAGACACTATTTCATTTGGCAAAATAGGCCCGTGTGAGAGATTAAACTTCTATGATACCTTGCCAGTTTCCGCAGCTGTACCAATACAATTGTTCAGTGTGATGAAATAAATAATAATTTGTCTTTCTACTGATAAAGTGAATGAATAGGTGGCCGTGGTCACAGCTGGACACAGAAGTGAAGGAGACGCCCTTCAATGGCCAGCTCCACCCGCTGGTTTAATGTATTGTGATAAAGAAGTGAGTGGACCAGAACTACTGTAGTCAATTCCCATGGAGGACACCCAGACCAAACCTGCTACCCCAGACCCAAGTCCTGCACCCAGCCCAGCACCCAGCCCCTTGCTGGACAGAATTGCATTACCAGCAGGAAACCATGTGGAGGTGAAGTATTTTACTTATAATAACCTTGTATATAATTTACTCTGTTGTAAACTAGGCTTATTCGGTTCTAAATTGCCTTGACTAGACTGAAAAATGTATTCATAGGTGTAACAGTAAGTATTGGTTCTTGATAGAAACATGTTTTTTTTTTTTTTACATTCGGGTGAATTGATTCAGGTCACATTGGAATTTTCTTCATAAGTGTAGTTATCAACCTCGTGGCGTGATCATGCCCTCAGTCAATTATTTATCAAGAAACTGTAGTTTGTAATCAGCTGGCATGACATGACCTCTGTGTCAACAAGCGCTTAGGAGTTTAGCATTTCATATTCTACGTGAATATCTAGTAGTTCTCTAATCTCTCCTACAAGGACTGTATTCATTTTGGTGTCATTGTGACATATTATAGGGACCCAGATATGATTAAATACCCCACTGTGTTAAATCTTGGTACAGATAATATTTTAAGGCATTGAAAGTTATCAGAAGTTCATGCAGGAAGTGAAAAGGGTGCACTTTGATTGTTTTACATGTTAAGACACTGATAAAAAAATCAATGTGACTGACATGTTCTGTCCCATACACGTCCCCAGCACCTAAATGTGAATCAAATTCAGGTGGTGGTACGACGCTGTTCGACTCCAAATGTCACAGAGGAAACCACCTATTTTATTCCACGCAACCCTGTGGTGGATGCCGGCACCAACACAGACCCACCAGTAGTCTGCTGCCCCTTGCTTCGCAGATTTTGCCCATGTCCTCCAAGAGGTCTACTGGCCTCCCTGGTTACCAAAGGTATGCACAGTAGGAACCTCCTCGTGGCTGAGAGGGTTTCTCGCCAAGGACATTTGTTGAATGTCATCCTGTTATTTTCCTGGTAGAAACCTGCGAATAATGTCAGTCTCTTATATACTTTGAACTATATGAAAAATGCAGCAGTTTTTTAGATAATTAATACACTCATATATATTTTGTTTACAGAGGCTCTGAGTAAAAAGCACTGTTTTTATAGAAGTGATTGGCACAGCAGAAATATATGAAATACATGATTGGAGTATTGTTAGTATGGTATGTCACTGATATAATCTCTCATCTGTCTGATGTGTCCTTTCCAGTCCTTTTGGCAGGTGTGCTCTTTGGAGTCGTTTGGTCTGTTACAGAGAAAGAATGTCTTCCTGGAGGAAACCTATTTGGCATTACAGTGCTCTTCATCTGCGCACTCATTGGTGGGAAATTGGTGGGTCTCATCCATTTGCCCAAACTTCCACCGCTACCGCCCCTTCTTGGTAAGTCTAAGAAGTGATTGTTTTTGCTCTATGTATTGTGTGTACCTTATATTTCATATTTACCTACACAGATGATTCCACTAAGGTGATATTTAGTAATAAGGGTGCTATACAACAATGGCTAAACCCGTTAGTGGTAAAAATGTTGTCACTTGTTTGATAAGGGAAATCTTCCATATTTCTTGTCAAAACAATTATACAGATTCCGTAAAGGCTCAGCTGTGAAATCATTATTTCCCACTATTGTTCCCACAGTTGTAGCAGGTTGATAACCAAGTCAGATATTTCAGCCAACATCAGGATGATGTTCAGACGATGTGCCTGCCCAGGAGAATAGTGTAATAAGTATTACACATCTTTGAACAATTACCTTGTTCATTTCGTATCATATAACAAATTAATCTACTAATTCTCATTCCACTTCAGGATCAAATGGTTGTACTGGCAAATCGTCTTAATTAACTATATCATCATGTTATCTGACATGTTCTTCAACATTCGCTGCTGGTTCGATGGATTCTCTTTGTAATTAATCATAGTTTGTTTTGTTCTTTTTTTTGCTATGCTTGTATTTCTTGTAGGTTATCTTAATGATGGCCCAATTACATAAGCATTTCACTGTTCTTCAACATACTAGTCTTTTATCAGACTATAATTTTTTTCAAACATGGCTTAGAATACAGCATATAATTGATTGAAAGATAGCAAAAAGGTCTTCTTATTTAAGCAATTAAGTAGAATGTTAATGAATTGCCAGTGTTTTAGATTTGGAAGTCATAAGCCTCTGCACCTATATCAAGATAAAGCTCAGAAGTTGGAGCCACTCCTCAATTGTAAATACCATCAAAAGATGAACTAAAGTTCAACCTAGCTAGATCTTTGTTCTTCTCTAAACTTAAGTTTCCTGTTTATCAGTTCAGTTTTTCCTTCTGTATTTTGACATATCTATAAAAGAACTTATTGTTCATCGCTGTTTGATATGGCTGTACATTCATAAATCTCTTGAATTTAGATTTCTGTCATGATCAGTAGTGTATGGGATAATGTGATTCTTAGCCATGTTGAATAATTACACCAGAGCAATGGTCAGATGAATCTTGAAGTTTTAGAGGCTTGGTTTAGATATTGTTGATACTTGAATTATTATCTCAGGGCAATGTTCTCAGTCCTGCACTGTGCCTCAGCATCTCAAGTGTCCAATTTAAACACAGCAAGTTCAAAAAGCAACAGATGAGCTTTATTCTGTTCGTGAGAGTTATACTTGTAGAATAAATAGGACTCCAGGGTAGAAAGGATCACCTGTCTTCTCTCACATCCTCTACTCTGTTGCAGGAATGCTGCTGATGGGTTTCACACTGAGAAACATCCCAGTTGTAAAAGAGTGGGTGTTCATTGACTTCAAATGGTCTGCTGCTCTGAGAAACATAGCTCTGGCTGTCATTCTGGCCAGAGCAGGTCTGGGCTTGGACCCTTCGGTACGACAGTTACTTCATTTTTTTAAGTTTAGTGTCCAAGAAACTTCAGAAAGAGATATAGACTAGCAGTATCTCAAATCACCAGTTAATCACTTCGCCTACATAATATCCAAAGTAATGACAAATGCTGATGCTTGAGATTACCAATACACAACTAATGTCTTAAAAGTGCATAATTTGATCAATTTCAATAATATAAAATATATAATTGATGCANCTTGAGATTACCAATACACAACTAATGTCTTAAAAGTGCATAATTTGATCAGTTTCAATAATATAAAATATATAATTGACGCCATGTAGTATCTAAATCCTTTGTATTTTTGCTTGAGAAAGTAACTGTGTGAGTAATTGTTAAGCTTTTTTTATGTGATTTTTTTCACAGTTTTAACCTGTTAATGATGTGTTATTTTTTTCAGTAAAACTATTCTCCTGCACTTGTTAATACTCTCTTTGTCTGCAAATTTTTAATAATGCATGTGTATGTGTCACTAGGCACTGAGGAAACTAAAAGGCGTGTGTGTACGTGTGGCATGTGGGCCCTGCATAATAGAAGCCTCCACCATCGCTCTGGTGTCTCACTTCCTCATGGGCTTGCCCTGGGTATGGGGCTTCATCCTTGGGTAAATATGGCACTTAGTCTTCTCTCTATATATTTTTTTTATTTACTGGCATTGGAAATTAACCCTGAAAGGTCACATTACCTCTTTTATGAAGTAAATATGCACTACTCACAATATGTTGACTGTGGCCTTTTTGGATCTCCATAAGAATCAAATATGTTGGCCTTCTCTGTGTGGAAAAAATTGTTATAAATTTTCCTTTCTCTTTTTTTGTAATAGAATAAATTCACAAGCAAGGTTTTTTTTATTGGTCCATACAATCTGCTCCCATGTACGTTAGGTATAGAGTTGTCAACTCTCTGTGATAGAGGAGCAGTTTACTCCTCTGAATCAGATAGTAGGAGAGTGAGAATGTATAACACACTGCATCTACAGAAAATAGATTTTCCACTAGCACTACTGAACTTGGCTCGACTCGATTACTTGTTGTTTTTTTTCTTTTCTACTAGGGATAGTACCTGCTATGCTCTCCAACACAAAGAACCAAAGCCACCATTTTTAAATACTGTCTAGCCTCCTGCAGTCTTCTTTCACTCGGCCTGTGACAAAAAGCCACAGACTGAGCAGCAAGGACACAACTGCCTTGATGCCCTACATTGTTTGTGCTTGTGTTGTGTACAACTAGTGGGAAACGAGTTAAGCCGAGTAGTGCTAAATCTGTGTAGTGGAAAAGCGCCATGATACAGCAGAGAATAGAAAGCATCACGAGATTGCATTAAAGCAACATCCCCAAAGTTTATGGATGAGAGAGGATTGAGTGACAGGATAAAGGTATCAACTATCAGCGATGAATACATTTCAAAATAAGCACTTTTTGTGTCATCACCATTCGTGTGCCATCAGTGGCTGCAATGTAATGCACAGTGTGAAGCTTCATTCACTGATGGCCTATTTCCCCTCTTAATGCATTGTTTATCAGTGAATTGTGGATAGTAGCCAGAACAAGTATTTTCCCCCTACTGCCTGACTCAATTTTTGCCTTTGTGAAAGAGTAATTTTCAATTGATTCTGTTTTTAGATTTATAAAATAATTTAAAAACAGTGTCACTGACTACAGTGCAGTGAAGGTCTATAGTAGCAATGATCAAGCTACTGTCAAAGAAAGAACCATGAGTGTATCAGTTTCAGTCCAGTACCTCACCTCAACTACAGTGTAAAGTATTTGTACTGTTGCTGATATCCCTACTGTTGTGACTGTTCAAGTTTATTTAAAGGTTGATTCCTTTTTAAAACCATCCCTTTATTTGTTGGTCTTTGCAGGAATTAGTAAACCCATAAACAATCTATCTCTCTCGTGCTGTAGATTTGTGCTTGGCGCTGTGTCTCCAGCTGTGGTGGTTCCTGCCATGCTGGTGCTGCAGAAGGACGGTTATGGCCTGGAGCAGGGCATCCCCACACTACTGATGGCAGCAGGCAGCTTTGATGACATTCTTGCCATCACTGGGTTCACTACATGCTTGGGAATGGCCTTCGCCACAGGTAGTCTATCAATGTTTGTGTTTGTAGAGAGAAGGGAGGGAAAATACTGCTGAGTGCAGTTTTCTTTTTCTGAAACATAACATCAGCTTATCTCCAAGGGGAGGACAAGCATACTGCTGTGTAGGTCAACAGTGAGAAGCACAGTGAAACAGACTTCCATCTGTAGTTTTTAGG
>JANJYP010131593.1:0-17786 GCA_024605115.1 Rastrelliger brachysoma | reverse complement strand
CACACACACACACACACACACACACACACACACTTAGTCAGTCTCATTTCTCTCTCCATCTGCTCCCCTTCATCCTTTTCTTTCTCTGTCCCTCTCTCGTGAGTGCATTTTGTGAGTGTATTTTTAGTATGGTTAACCCCGGTGGGACACTCTAGTATTAACACCCCATTGGCAGTCCTATAGTGCCATGCTCAGCCCTTTGAAGATTCAGTGGAGGGATCCTATTACATTTGCACACTTGAAAGACTTGTGAAAATGGAACATAAGGTACCAATTCTCCTAAAATCTAAGAAGATATTGGGCCACTCTGAAAATATACCTGCATTTACCAACCACAGGTGAAAAAAGAAATTGTGCACATGCAATTGTTTTTGTGTTTTTGGATGTGTGTGTGTTGGTTTGGGGGCAGGAGGGTATAAGGGGAAGGTAGTAGAGGGATATAGGCAGTGCGCAAAGCAAGTGTGTTGAAGTGAAGCAGAGCGGAAAGGTCCTGCTGCTGTCTGTGAGGAAGCAAACCAGCAGCCTGAAGAGTGTGTAATGGAGAGAAGAAATAGGATTTTTTCAGCAGTCTGCCTTTCACACCAGATTCCTTCCAAAATATATGCCTGAATATAGTTTTACCTGTTGTAAATCATAAATTATACCTCAGTATATTTTTCACAAGTCAGCTGGATGGCCCAGAGGATGTTGTTGTATTACACCGCACCTATCACCTCTTCACAAAACAACCATCCATCATAGAAACCGATTTGTATGGCAAATAGAGCCTCAACAGCTGTTCTGTGTTTGATTTGTCCTCAGCTGTGTTCATGATTCCCTTTTCAGAAGCTCTGTACAATTAAACATTCATACAAAGTGAAGCTAAACTATAAATAGCTCGTTGAGAACAGAGGGGAGATTGTCGATAGGCTAACAGTGACAATTTCAGTCGCTGGAGGACACACTTGTGGAAAAAAAGAGGATAGTATGAAATAAAGGCTTTAAGCATGGTGTACTGTAATTTCAGATTTTAAGTTGCACATGGTGACCACTCCACAACACCAACAAGATATCTTGTGTGACTGGGCCACTTAATGAGTTTAATTAGTGGAGAGTAGTCACATGAGGTCTGCAATCAGTGCAATGTCTATTGTCTGCCAACGTGGAGACTTTTGAACAGGACATTTACTCCTGCCCTTCTGTTTGAAACCAGTCAACTATGTCATTTTTATGAACGTTGAGAATTATATTATTCTTTCGGCTTCTAAACTTCTTGCCAAACTGCTTCTGGCTGGTGCATAGGAACAGGAGCTGGATGTGTTATGTAATGTATTAGAAATTTTTATAAAAAGCTTGATTCTCGTATTCTCTCTAGCATTATGTTGCGATCATTGAGACTTTTGACTCCACAGAAGACTTTCCTGCCTTGACTTTTAACCACACAGCTGATGGGTATAACAGCCATGGTGTGTAAATGCATGATCTGAAGGATGCTGGGTTTCAAAAGCAAGCACATCAAATATACAATATTTGGAACTAATTCTGTTTCATGCCTCTAGGAGACATTTCTCACAACACATCTCAGTGTTCTCATCTGTACTTTGTGTAATACCAAATCATGAGATTTCAGCATGTAATAAAAGAAATAAAATATGCTTTTATGTTTCGTGTGATTGGAGAGATAAGAGGTGCATTATGCATTTTTTCTGTCACAATCCCTGCCCCATAGGGCTTCAATGTATGCTTATCTCTGAGACTGTCCTGTGACTTGTTATTGATTTTTCTTGTCACTATTTTTCTATGCCAGACAGCAAGATAGGATCTAAGTATTACGATGTTATCTGTTTTTAATAAAAGGAAATGGACACTAGCATCATTTGCAACCCAAGATATGACTGATAATTGCATTTGTTTAGGCACTGTTCAAAAATTACTGGGCTGGAAGGGAAAGAACATTATGTTTTACTATTTTAAAAAGCTGTCTTCATCTGTAATATTTTCTTTGGACCCTCTAGTGGACAACTTCCTCCAGTTGTCACGCTTATACATAAAAGTTTAAAAGGAAATGTTAAAAAAGACTTACTGTTTGGAAGGCTATATTCAGTTATTAATAACTAAAAAAAAGATCTAAATGTATTCTGTGCTTCTTGAAAAATTACATAATAGAACAGGTAGGTATGTTTCATATTACTTTATAATTGACTGTGATGACAAAAATCAGTAAAACTCTGAGAAGCTGTCCTCTGCATGTTGTAGCACATATGAAAGCTATCTTTTTGTTTCTGTAACAATACTGCAAATTGAGACTGAAATGAAATTAAAATAAAAGAAATACTACAATGCTACAAAAATCTATATAGGCTATATAAAAATAAAGCCAACAAGTCTTACATTTTTGCCAAAAGAAAAAAATTACAGAATTATCTCACTTTTCTGCTCCCTCATCCCCACCTAATAACTTTTGTACAGTCCCTTACTTCATGAAAACTGACAATTTACAAACTAATTTCCAAAAGAGGCAAAATAACAAATAAGAGGGAACAATTTGATGTTGATAGCATATTTGCCATGGAGGAAAATGGTGTTAAAGTGATAATAATAAATATCTTCCTCACCTTCACACTGCTGCTCAGACACGTCGACAAAATATGAGGTTGTGTTCAAAATAAAAGCAGCTCAAAAGGACACAGGAGCTATACAGCAGGGTCTCTCATCTTGCCAGGTCATGGGACATTACTCTGGGATGGAGAATCAAGGATAGGGCCAGATTGAGGGAAGATTCTGTTATTATTTATGAAGAGATATGACGGCAGACCCAAGGCTGTGAAAGCTCCATCACTCTGAGAGTGAAGACTCACTTTAGATATCAGCCTGATGGTCAAACACAGAGGTCACGATGGTAGTTATATTACATAATTGCAGTTATGAATGAAGACATGAGAGAAGGGTGCAGCCCACTTGCTGTGTTACTGAAATATAACCAAAATATATTATACTTTTCCACCTCTGTTTTCCCCTCATTTAGAAGCTGCTTCCCTACACCTTTTATGTATCAGCTCACATAAGAAACGCATGCAGTCAATTAAACTAATGTCTTTATTGCTCACCTGCATTCCTGAGCTTTTTGTTCCTGTACACAGACAGAATGACGAGGACATTACCCAGGATGTCTACTACGATGGTAAAGATCAGCACGCTGGCCAGCGCTGTGGACACTCCAGCAGAGGAAGCGCTCAGTCCGCCGTCGCTCTCATTCCGGTTGGAGCCGTTCACATCCTTCACCTCTAAATCCATCTCCCCTCAGGGTGCAGCGACCATGGTGGACATACTCCCTTATTCAGTTAAAATTTAAAAGAAACACTAACCAAACATCCTCAGGGACTTTACTGAAGAGAATCTTGAACTTCTTGAGGATCGAAAACACTGTCCTGTCCCCGTGGAGCAGATGGAGGACGCGAACCGTACCATGATAATTGAAACAGTAAAAGACATTACCCAGGGAAATTTAAGAAGTTCATTTCCAAGGTGATGAAGATACCAGGAGCTCATGTGTCGCTGCCGTTCCCAGTGTGTATCTCATGAGTGACCGAGGCCCTTCTGCCAGGAGAGCTCTTTCCAAAAGGCATATGTGCGCTCTCCTGTGCGTAATGGAAATGTGGGGATGCGAAGCTCACACAGGACAGCGGAGAGTCCCGTGTTGGCTTTTGTAGGAATTAATAAAGACTGTACTTGTGTTCAGTCTTGTCTGCAGGCAGACACATTACAACGCTAGTTAAAAATCGTCAGATTAATTATTTTCTTTAAAACTATTCTATCAGCAATCTGTGTCCTAGGCTTATTGTAAAATAACAGCTGAAAGTGGCAATCCTTGAGGCAAGGATACTGCAGCATATTAACTGTAAGGTTTACAATATCAGCCATGAACAAGTTGTCAATGTTTTTTTTTTTTCACTGAGCCTCATAAAAGCATGGGGACTCTCATGAGCATGGAAATGGCGCCTTCACGTGTCCAACGGAGATGCTTACAAACAATGAGAAACACATAAGCACAAAGGAGGGTTGTTATGACTTGTGTATTTCTACATTTTGCCAACCTAAGTAGTAACAACCACAGCCTTTTGCTGCCTCTGCCAAAGAATACATGAAACATGCTGTAGAAGTTCAACTAAAAATATTTTCATTGAGTCAGTTGGAACCGAGAGAGAGATGATGTCAGGAGAGAGGAGCCTCACTATGAAATCATTTTCTAGACACTAGAGCTGCAATTAAACACATATTATCCTAAGTGGAATAGAAATACAACCGTTTTATCATGTTTAAAACAGATCATTCAGACCATTATTGAATAATTATCAAAACTGTTGTTGATCATTTTCTGTAGATTGACTTACCAATTGGTCAAATATTCATTGCAGCTCTACTTGATAAAGATGACAGATCCAGTGTTATAGACGCTACATTGTGTTATCTATACTGATACCTACTTAGTAACATTAGAGGTGTTCCTATAGCATGTGAATATTTTATTTGTCACTTTGGTCATACTTGTGAACTCATGTACTGTGTTTGATTCACATTATTTTTTAGATTGATCCATTTAACTATGCCATAAAAGCCTAGAAATCAATTTTGACCATTACAACAATCACAATCTCATAATGTTTTAACGTGCTTTATCTTATCTCTGCTTTACATTACATATAGTCAAACTGAATAAATAAATAACTGTGTGTAATGTGAGAGTGTCCTTTATGGTGTATAAATCACCTTTTACCTCACCTTTTGCGCTGTTGTTTATTCACTGTTTGGCTAGCAAGTTTATTGTATGGCCGAGTCTGAGCTACTTTCCTTAGCTTTAATACTGTATGCAACTGATTATGTATACAAAAAAGGCTCTGAGAAATAACACAACTGACAGAAAGAGACTAACTGGTGAGCATAATTAAGCATATTCTGTGCTTATTCTGAAGGAGAATAAATAAGGCTTATTGTTTATTTCCAACACCCCAACAGTGCAAAATGAGTGGAGAAGATGTAACCACCACATCGACCACATGTGTGGGTATATCAGAACCTGTAATTCCCAAATGTAAGTGCACTTCATGTCCGTCAGTACAATACACATAACAAGACCCACCATTACCAAAGTTGTGAAAACACAAATATAATTTATTGATATTTTAAACTGGTCTGAAATGTGCTTTAGTTGCACATGCACATACTTCAATAGATTGCTGTCAGTCACTCTACAGAAAAGCAATGAACATCTCTATCAGGATAAGAGATCAATGTTGGTGGAAGAGGAAATTGAATATCCTGAAATAGAGGCTACACTTTAATGAGCCTGATGGCTCCATATTACAAGATCAGTGTGTCTGTACAGGCAGAAAATGATGGCTTCTGTAATGGTTAAATATAACGTGATTGTGATGAAGATACTTTATGTTTTGGCTCAACCCAAGGGTTTTCTTCAGCAGCGGTGGATTAGGCTACTGAAACTTTTGCTGCTTCTTTCACATGTTAACTTTTGTGATATTTCAACATACTGGATTTATTTTGTAGGCTGTAGGCTTATGTCTGCATGGGCATGAGTCAAGCATTGGTGCAAAGAGATAATTACGTTGGTCACTGGACAACAGTGCTTCGCCATGTTTGTAGTTTTGGAGACACACATTCAAAATGCTGTTTAGAAGGTTCCACGTGGCATGACACTTCCTACAAAGTATCAGGGTCTCTACACATTGCCTCCAGCATAGAGAGCATTGTTGGTGCACAAAGAGTTTAATAAAATATATGCTTCTCAAGACAGTGTCTTACCCTCCTGTCACTGCCATCTTTAAACAAATGTCACAATAAAAGTCCACATTTCTTCTCTACTGAATTCACATTACATTAATATCATGTTCAGTGTTGGACTTTTATTGTGACATTTGTTTAAAGATGGTGGTGACAGGATGGTAAGACACTGTCTTGAGAAACATATGTTTTATTAACCTCTGTGTGTGCCAACAATGTTGCTCTATGCTGGAGGCAATGTGTAGAAACCCTGATAACACTTTGTAGGAAGTGTCATGTGATATGGAACCTTCTGTTTTTAAAACAGCGTTTTGAATAAGTGCCTGGTGCTCGCCAACCGAGCTAAAAACTACAAATATGGCAAAGGCTTGTAGTCCAGTGACCAACGTACTTTTCTCTTTTCACCAACGTTTGACTCATGACTATGCAGGCATACACCCTGCAATATAAATCTGCACCTGTACACTTTAAGTTTGAGTTTAAAAGGACAACTTTTTACTTCTATGATGATCTACAAGAAATTACAATAGTGTTTCATTATACATTTAAATGAAACGCATACCACTCACATTCTACTAAGTAAAACCATACTATCACTTCATCAAAATCATGAAAATTCAAATAATGACAAAGGCATTACAAAGACATATGGAGAATGAGTTCATCTGTCACTGTGAATGAGTACCAAGGTAACAGTATTTTTTAATTCAGCACTGTGTAATAAATTGTTACACAAGTCTTTACGTATTTAAGTGTACAAATTTGTGGTGTTTTCTGCATTTATTGGAAAGAAATACTTCTGAATAATAAATAAATGGTACACATTATTTATTAAGATGCATGAAGAAAAAATATCAAAAAAAGCACTAGCAAAGGTTACTACCACTCATATGGTTATATGATTGTATCATATATTAGCACCTGAAGTATGGTTAACATCTGTTAGCAAGTCATTTCCTTTTTAACATGAAACAACATATAATTTATTTTATTTTATTATATAAAATGGGGACAGAAAAACTAAAACAGAGTCTCAAACATAAGCTCTGAGAGCAATAATGAACTCACCTAATACAGGGCGGGGCTTCCACACATCATTTGTTAGATGACAATGTGATAGTAAAATTAAATTATTAAAAATGCCCATGATATACTACAGCCATAGCCAATTAATTTAGACATAATCGACATATGTTTAACAATGTTTATCAGACAAGAACATCTGTTGTATTACTGTAAGAATCAAATCAGAAAATCAAATGAAGGCAAAATTGTTGAAGTAATCTCACCTTGCTCATTGTGGAACTTTTTTCTGAGTGTTTTCAGAACTTCTTTGTTGAGCTTCACAATTCCTCCATGACCTGAGTAACAACACTTTATAAAACAGTCTCACCTCAAGCTCCATTTAGCTCATTTGGAGATTTTGATCATAGCACAATCTTTTTCAGTTTGTGTGATATGAACTGGGGAAGATGCAAAATTGATTTAAAAAATGTAAAATAGACCAAAAGAAGTAAGCTAGAGTTGATTTCTCATTATAAAAGAGAATGATCCTAACACTCAAAAGTGGTATTACATGTATTGATAACAGCTATTCAGTTCAACCTTCTTCTGATCAACTCCTAATGAACAACATATTGGTGCATGTCTCTGAATTTTTACATTTGCAATAGACACTTTTTTTCTTCTCAATCTCCAGTTTGTCAGTCTTATTATTGAAACTACACACATTTTAAATCATCTTTACCTCATCTTTATTAATCTCTCATTGTGCAAAACCAGAATCTTCATTTATATATCCTTTCCGAGCATACTTTTCTTCAAACACATCTCAACACACTTGCCATACAGTTCCACCATTCACTTACACTTAGGTTACTATTATACATTTCATTGCATAAATTCTGCATCTGTGCCTTTTTTTACCACAAAGTTTAAGTAATGTACATTGAAAATATGGCTAAGATTGTTAGCATAATTACACAAAATGTGACAAAAATCTAAGGCACTAGAAGTCAGACTACGGTCCACATTTTCTGCCGAAGCACACATAGATCAAAGACTATGGACAACATATTCACACCAGGCTTTTCTGATCAGCAAATACATCTGACAAAAGACATCACATTGAAAATACAAAATGGTAATACATAGTTCATCTCTTGTCTCTTAGCCAAAATATAGGAGCTCATGTACGCAGTCTGTGTGTTAAGATAGGCATCATCACAGTTCTCTACATGAAAAGTCAGTCTCCAGAGATGGTTAACCACATTAAATGGAAATCTTATAGGCACAATTATGTCCTGGTGTGGCTAATCTCTAGTTGGGACCTCAGAAGTGGAAACCAGTGGCATACAGGCATCTCCTTGCCAGCTGTGTGAATCACAC
Source organism: Rastrelliger brachysoma (assembly GCA_024605115.1). Lineage (NCBI taxonomy): Eukaryota > Metazoa > Chordata > Actinopteri > Scombriformes > Scombridae > Rastrelliger > Rastrelliger brachysoma. Next base: position 9,623 of record JANJYP010131593.1, on the reverse strand, counting down.
CACCTATTTAAACATCTGGAACATCATGGCCGATATGTTTTAATAACATCTTTGATAGGCCTCCTGCATATTGGACAACATGCATTGATCTGTCTCTTCAGCTTCAGTCCGCAGTCATTGCACAGACACATGTGTCCGCAGGTGTAGATGACAGTGTCCACTTCCTGGTCAAAGCAAATGGTGCACTCTCCATTTTTTCCAGAAGAGGGCAGCTCTGAGACAGTGAGAGTGGGAGAGACAGGAGGACTGAGAGGGGAGCTGGGTGCTGTCACTAAACAAAAACAGAAAACACAGAAAACACAGCAAACGTTAAATGGAGCAGATGCCGTGCATTTGGACAGATAATTCTTGCTCTTGTTTTTGTTTGAAGAGATCCAGACTCTACAGCAGTATAACTTTTATCTATTCCCTTTTCCATGTCTGTATAGACTGAGTGTGTTTAATATATTCATAAGGCACATCAAAGACAAATATACCAGCTAGTGCATTCATCTGAAGTCTGAAGTTATGCTTAATTATAACTCATTAACAAATATTTCTAAAATTGTGATAATGTATCAAACTAAGATATTTTTCCCATGACTTCTAGAAATTCACACAGCACTGCCCAACAGAATTGCTATTCCTCACAGCCACAAGAACCTTCCTCTAGTGATCTCATGGGGGTTTCTACATACACCGTAGCTTTAGGCATGCTGTCAACAATTTCGTAACGTACCCAAAGAGGATTCAGATGCAGAGGAGGATCTGTTGACACTGAAGGCCAGGTCTGAGTCACTGTCATCTGGACTGCTGCTCTGAGAAGTGCTGGGGGAATTGGGGGGAGGACTGGACTGCAGTGTTCCTGTGCCCCAAAGATAAATACACATGAAAAAAAGCACAGATAATTAGGTTTCAATTTAGAAATGGAGGAAAGGAAGAGAGTGTACCTTTAACTGATGACTGTATTGTTTAAATACATTGTCCTTGAGCTGTTTCATTGTAATGTTACAGTGTAAAGCTTTACACTGACTGTCCCTGACTGGTCAGATTATTTGTATTTGAAGTTCCTTTGAGGGAGTTTATTTCTGTTTGAGGATAATATTGTTGGATCAGAAATGGTTGAAAATGAGGTCTGAGCTGTAGGGAGTGTATGTGGGAGTAGTGGGACTGGGACAGAGATAGGTCACAGCCCAAAAATGAGCAGGCACATTGCAGACATGAAGTACTGAACTGCATTCCTCTAGTCTGGGAAAATATAAATTACATGGGCTGCCTTGACTCAAGCATTGACTAATGATAACAGAATATCGTGTTCTTCTCAGGCATTTTTCATTTTAATATTAAGCTTGGTCTTGCTAGAGGGAAACAACTCATCATTACAATAGCTACATCCAGCCTACCTAGTATCCTGAGTCTGTTGACAGCACCATGGAGGGTGAAAAAGGCCCACAGGACCTGAGAGGTGTCCACACAAAGCAGCCTTCCACGTCCCACTCCATTCACACCGTGGTGTACTTCTCCGCTGGGCAGCAGGCTGAAACTAAGCATGTCTCCAGAGCAAGGCATGGGAAAGCCCCGGTGCATCACCCAATACTCTTTACGATCCAGGAGAACCTCGGGGTCTGCCGGCAGGTCTGCAGCATGCAGACTAGCCGGGTCACATGATGTTAAACCAAACATCAGTGCCCCAAAGTATGGCAGGCCTAGGTGACCAACTTCTACATATAAAGTTTCTCCCACATGTAGAGGCCGGTCACTGAACACCAGAGTCCGACTGCTGTCCAAAAAGTGTATGCAGGCTACTGAGCGGTCTGCAGAGAGTATTACATCGGAGCCACGGACAGGGTGAAAGTGCAAGTCATTGTCCAGTGGGGAAGGAAGGCCCCGGACCATCCTTGGGACGCTGAATCCAGTGGAGGCAGATGAGGATGGTGTGGAGGAGGAGGAGGTGGAGGAGCAGCATGGGATGAGCTGAGTGTAGTTATTGACCTGGAGGTTGGCCATTTTGGCAGCAGCAGCCTGGTTGTTCTCCAGCTGGTTGTTGCTGTAATTGGCTGAGTCGTGGCTACTCTGGGGCAGATAGGCACTCAGTCGGGCCGCACTCAGGCAGCTGGATCCCACACTCTCCGCGAACGTGCTTTCTGTGGTGAAGAACACAGACAAACATGCACGTGAGCTATGTTTAGTGTCATACTAGCTCGATGTTTGGCAGTGCTGTCTTGCAAGCAGTAGGTGACAGTTCAATCCCACGTGCGGGCACCTTTAATGATGTGCAGCATTCCTGTATTTCGTCTGCAATTGAGTTTCTATTGTTATATTCAGTATTGCAGCATAACAAAGCTTTCGTTACTGGATGAAACATTTTGATGGACAATATAAGTACATTCTGATATGTAAAATAAGTGTTTGTTGTGGTACATGTTGTAATTTTGAGTACAAATAAGCTGCACAGGCCAGCAGTTTATTTACCTCCCTATTTAATTTAATTCCTTCACTAACATAAGGTGTTTAGAATTGCTATGTTTAATGCATACAGTTCATAGTACAACTGCATTGAAATTCCCAAAGTATTATGGGCGGATATAAACAAATCTGGCACTAGTAGTCCCCCTTTGACTTATGATACATTCCTTTATTACTATTTCCAGTGATGCCGGAGCAGTTGAGTGCACTGGCCCCTCACCAAAGCTCCTGGGATCTGCCGCCTTGACCAAACATGGCCATAGCTCCTGTCAGACTAAAGATAAACACACCCAGCGAGTAAGGGAACCACAGCGCAGAGAGTGATGGAAATAAAGGAATCATAGAGGGAGAAAAAGGCAAAGCGCGGGAAAGTAATAGTATGAGAGTGTTGAGGGAGAAACAGGAAGAATGATTAGGAGTGAAGGGATGGATTGAGATCTGTGGTCAAGATCCTGTTTATCGTAGTTTGTTATGATTTAGTAGACAGAGACACACTAGATTTGTTATACAGATAACAGATCATTCAGCTCCAGGCCCTGCTACCTATAACTTTGGCCTTCGCTGCTGTGGATCTTTGTGGCACAGCTGCTCTCAGATCTCTGAGGAAGCTGCTTAAATTAGTTGTGAATGTGTTGACATTATAAAAATAAGTTCCTGAGGTTTCAGGGCTGTCAGAGCCATGTTCAAATTACAAAGCCTGCTAACTGACGGTTGATAGTAGTCAAAAAACATCCATTGCTCACAAATTTATTAGATATGTTTAAGCTGTAATAATGAACTGTGTGCAGACTCATGACCAGACAGTTGTGACATTTGTTCTTCTCACTTCTCTTTGCAATATGAGTCAACTATTGCTGACTCAGCTGCGTGACTAGTTAATCATGGCATTAATGACCAAAAATAGGTATTTTGTAAGTGATGACATATAAGTACAGACAACAGGATAAACGTGACGCTTACCAAGCAATGTGACCTCCTGAGTGATGCCATAGATATCTATGATGGCCCAGAGTGGGCAGCCGATGCTGAGCCCACAGTGGAAGAGGATTGGCTCTCCGTCATTGATGCTGTAGAAAACTCTTCCATGGCGATCAGCCCAGAATGATAACACATTGTCCTTTAGAGCCAGTCTCTCAGGCAGAGCCTTGGCCCAGTAGCCAGGTCGTGTCACCAGGTCTGGACAAGCATACTTAGGGATGTCAGCAGAAAGCAATTCACTAGGATCCAGACTGGTGAAACCAAAGCGTAGAGCTCCACTCCAGCCCGTGTGTACACCAGACAGGCGAAGGCGCACCTGAATGAATAGCACTGATGTAAATGTAAGTTCTTTTTTCAAAATTTCTGCCACTTAAAAATACAGTGAATGATAAAGAGCTGAAAACAAACCTTCTCATAAAGGTGAACAGGCCTGTGACTGAAAGTGATGCCGTTACAGAAGCTGTTCTTCCGTGTGGCACGGCGTAGCTGCCCATCAAGCCTGATATTCTTGCCTTTGGCTTGGGGGTGAAAGCGGGGTGATTCCACACTAATGTTGACTGGAGGAGCAGAGGTTCTTCTCTCCACACCTGTCCCATTGTTTGGCAGGGTGTAGTACTGTCTGTTTGCCACAGGGCGGGGTTGCAGAGTCGCATCTGTGGGTTCAAAAATATCAGTGGAATAGTGAGAAACAAGAAGTTCATCAATGATTTTACTTGATCAACTGAATTGAAGGTCATTGTGGTATGTGAACAGGAGGACTGCTTTATGTGAATCAGAGAAGGTCAAAACAGTGATATTAGTGATACCAGCTGTTGGAAAAAGTAGCGAACATATCAGCATACAACTTGTTTGCAAGTGGTCCATGGCAGTTGGTTTAGAGGGCAGAGGCCAGTTATGTAAAGGAGCCCACAGTTTAAGACACTTCCTTTCCCACACTGACACTATGTAGACTCTCTGCTTCTCTCAACAACTATATTAAACAGTAAACAGTCTCTTTTAGCATCTAACCCACATTTACAGTATAAAAAGGCAAACTGTCCCAAATCAGTCCTCTTAACGCATCCATATGGGACATTTATATCACAGAAATAAAACAAGGTAAATTTAGACAAAGCCACCACATGCATATACCTCTAAAAGACATAAAAATGACATTTGCTTTATGTACAATCCAAATAGATTAGAGCAATATTTATATTAGTAGACTCACAGGAGAGAGAAAACATAATAAAAAAACATTAACAAAAAGTTGACAACAGAGGGGATGAGTCCTCCTCTTATTTATGGCCTGAACACACCCTTGGCCTACAGCATAAATAAACCCTGCATATCCCATATCATTTGTTTTAATATCAAAATAAAATTAAAGCTGTGAATGACTGTTTATGGTATAGACTGGCTGGAAGCCAATATTTAAAGGAAGGCAGGCTTTTTACCTCCCTCCGGGCAACAGAGTGATTCAATTTCTGCTTAAAATTCAATTCAAAGTGATCTAGTGTAAAAACAATAACTCAGTGAAATGTTCCACAGTACATTTCCTAAATTAGACATTATCACTGATTATATTGTAAACTATGAAGCAGCAGCAAGAACATCTGTAAAATCTCAAATGATGTGTGGGTGCCTTTTTCATCCTGAAGCACAGATTAGGCTACTCAGGGAATCTATCTTTCAAATAAACCATACTTTGGTCTAAGTGTATGGAGAAAAACAAACTGAGTGTTGGTCTACAATCCTCAGACTCAACTGCCTCACTGAAAAAATCTGCAGTTAAAAGACCTACAATGAAGATTGATACAGACACTTGTTTGCCATTATTAGATGAAAGGCATAGACCAACAGGTCATGCAGCAAAGGACAGCTCCCAGGAGGGTCAGTGTTAGCCCCAGTTTGTACCGCTCATCTATTATCACATTGAGAGTTAAGCATGGTGATGCTCTGAAAAAAATAACATGACGTGAGGGTCATTAAACAACACTTACTACTGTTCTAATGGCATTTCCACAATCCTGAAGACTCTTCTAATTATCTGTACAACAAATATTCCATCCGCTGGACAAAACATGTCATAACTCATTTCTCAAGCTGAAATGACAAGAAGTGAGCCAAATTTAAAGATCTACTATTCTGTCTATATTACTTATTTTTAATTCTGCATTTTCTGGCTCTTGGATGAGGTTGCAATTTGAGAAATAGGTTAAAAATGCATGGATATTTTTCATCCAAATGGTAAGAGTCTTTGAGGAAACTGGAAATACCTTCTAAGCAGCAGTTAGTTTTGTTTAAAAAAAAGTTTTGTTAAAAACTAACTGCACACAAGTTAGCTTTTAAATGACCTTCTAGGTCAAACATGGGTGGCAACTCATTTCTCAGAAAATCTGTGTGAGATAAATATTGTGCCTTTAATCATGAGGCACAAGTGAATGTTAGATTTTGAGGTTAACCTGTTGACATGACAACACCTTAAACATATACTTTACAATGAAATTAAAAAAAAATAGCTCTTTTAATTTAGTACTGAGAATAAAACATTTGTAATGGACAGATTGAAAGTGCAGCATAGGTAAAAAAGACAGCCAGCTGATCTGACACATGGTTGTCATGCTAACCTCAGCTGAGGTTTGGAAGCTTTTAATGTAAAAAAAAAAAAAAAAAAAACTATTCTCTCTATGGTATATAACTGCTACCACACATGTGATAAGAAAAAAGCTGTTGAGTAATAAGAATGGCAGCTCCTAGCTCCTAATGAAAGAGAAAGCAAGAAAATATGAAATCATAAGACTGCACAAGGCGCATAGCTGTGCCAAGCAAAGCTTTTGAAATCTAAAACTGATTATGCGCATCCGTCAGAGTTATCTTTGGCCACTAGATGATCAGGCTCTTTATTCTCCTGTATCTCTAGGCTGTATGTGTTCATCACACAGTAACTCATTCACTGTGCAATGCATGAGCCAGGGTGGATTTTAGGAGAATTTCAGGAATTACATCTATGCTACTAGAAGTTGTGAATATGAATTTTCTGGTAGGATCAACATGACTTGAAACCATTTTCACATGTGACCTTTTCTATAAAGCAGTTAGAAATTAAGCAATAATACCACAGATATTCTATTAGTGTTAATCAAAACCATGAAATGCAAGCAATAGGACTCAGACTGCTTCTGCTACTCTGTGACTGTAACTGTCCTCAGTCCAAACCCTACGTCAGCTGGATCTGGTGGCACTAACCACATCATCTAGCCAGAGTAGATCTGCTGGAGGCGTGGGAGTGTGGCAGACATTAAATTGATATGGTGTACTGATTATCAAGTAATGGTTTTAGGTGTAATGGCAAAGTGGCTCCAAAAGTGATACTCTTGAGAGCTCATAATCACAGCTTAATGCAAAAGCTGGTACTGACAATCTTGTTGCTTGAATAATCCTCTGGCAATCACTTGAAAGTGTCCTTTATGCAAAAGCCTTTTGACACTTCAGATAACAATGAATAATGCTGCAAATGACACAAAAACAGGCACAAAATGCAATCTATGTATGAAATAAAAACCAGATTCACATGTAATATTTTCTTTTTGTAAATGGCATACAATAGACATCAAGAAAGCAGCAACAAAATATAGCAATCAGATTGTGCTCCACTAAACTGTATAGTATTCTGCACAAACTACAATGATTTCTAATCCTTTGGCCACTGGATCAATCAGGGATGCAGTGAAGGTCAGCTAATTCAGCTTTTAATAGCTAAAAAAAAAAACTTCATACACATAATCACAGATCAGACTGATATGTGTATTATAAACGAGATCTTTGGTAATATTTGGCTTTCCGGAAATATGAATGACTTCTGTGATGGTGCTACTTGCGTTATGATCATCAGTAGGCGCCCTTCATTTGCCTTCTCACATAAGCAAATATATATATCGACAAAAAATTGAATCACAGAGTAAAAATAAGATAAAAGCATTGATTTTTAATGTTGTGTGTAAAGAAACGCGGCTGCTCCAGCTCCAGCGCTCGCTTGGACTTAATTGCCAGGAATCACGCTCAGTTCCCCCGTGATGGGAAGCGCGTCTCTACGCACAGGGAGCACAAGTAATAGAGGAATTAGGACAAGCCATGTGTATCTACCGAGCTGTTTCACACACAGATCGCTCGGTGTGTGCGCCTCCATGTGTGCGTTATAAATCTCGTGAATGATAAAACGATGACAACTCTCACCTATTAAAGGTTTGGGTGTCGTATTCCCCATTATATCCAGAAATTCCTCGCACCGGCTGACAAGTTAATTCCGATTGCAATGTGCCTCTGTCCATCCATGTATCCTGCGTAGTGATGAGGGTTTGTCTGGAAGCCGTTTAATCTGAATATCGCTGTCTTCAAATTGCGTTTTATCTCTCGGCTGAAGCATGGACACGCTCTTCTTAATGTCAACCCCAAGCCGCTGCGACAGGCAGACACCTCCAACTGGCACACAGCAGCCCCCTCCTTTCTTTAGTGTAGGCTCCCCTCTGCAAGACTTTAAAGACACAGTAAGCGGGAGAAGCCCCTCAAAAGCATCACAAAGCCTCTGAGTAATTCAGTTGATAAATCACTCAAAGCCTGTGATGAAGCCTAATAAGTGTGTAGTTCATAGGGCTGACACTAAACATCAAGCTTGAAGAAGGGGTGTGGGGTGTGTATGTGTGTGTGTAGGAGGGGAGCAGGGTGATCTACAAGAAGGCAATTTTGGCATTTGAATATAGAAGGGTCATGCAGGCAGCATGGTGCAAACTCTGATACGATCAAGATCTTTGATGATGATTGTTTTGACACAGTAGCATCCTGAAGTAGTTAAACTCATTATACTAAGGAGATTTTCATGATTATTGATTCCCCCCCATTGTGTCAGACCACCAAAGGAATATAGACTCATCAGGAGGTTATCAACATTAAATTCATTAAATACTCATGTGTTGGACAAACAGATAAGGACTGCGCACTTTTGATAGAAGTCCAAGTGCCATATGAGGAAATCCCCTTTTTCCCCACCCTATCCTTTGCCCTCCCACAGCCTTGACTGCTGGGCTTCTCTCAAGCTGTTTCCTGTCTTCTGGACCACACTGCTCTCTGAGGAGCCATGGCCTGCAGGGTTTGTAGGACTGAGACCATCAGTGAAGGGAGTGTCGGGACAGCAAATCTCCCATAGTGAACAATGAGAGAGGCCTGAGGCGTTACAGCAGCTGTGTGTCAAATATTCTGAACAAAGCCTACTTGTTTGCAAATGATTCTTCCTTTATGTCAGTGTTGCGTTTCTAACAGTTAGTGGCTGATTCGAAAATACAAGTAAAACATGTGGTTCAGCTTGGAGGGTTTATTCTGCGGATGGTTCATGTAGCTACAGTATGCAGGTTCACTGTGCCGATTCATATCACACTTAGAGGAAATGTGCTTTTGGGCTTCCCTAACTGCCAGCATAGTCATACATGATCTTTTTCAGTTTGAAGGCAAACAGGTCTCGTGAGACATGGTGTTTGGGTGAAGTGAGACTGGAACTAAATATAACTCAGAGACAAAAGCATTTGTTTCTACGTCCTCAATGCTGTTTGTTTTAGCAGGATATGGTGACTCCTTATAAGAGCCTTGGGTGAATGGTGTTTGGGGTGAAGCGAAGCAGAAGTGAAATCCCCCCACCCCCTACGCCCTCGCCATTGCTCCAGAAAGAAAGAGCTGCTATGGCAAAGGGGATTAACACAGGAAGTGAATATGAGGCTGTGATGGAGTCTGCAATCAAGCTTTCCCTGTAAACACAGCAGAGCTGCATTAACAAGTGTCGCTTCCCCTGATGCTTGCTTTACTGCCTGAGTGTAGACTACAGGGTGCTAGTGAAAGCCTAATGATTGCTGTGTTGATTTTGTTTCAGGGGCAAGAAACATTGCTTTCAGGAGCGTTTTAAGCACAGTCACTTAAGACACTGCTAGATGTCTGTTGAGAAATGTTTAAGAAATACCTCAGCATTTAGGAAAATATTTGTATTAGCTGAGATTGTTACTACCCTCATGTCTGGAAGCTGCTGCCAGCAACTGGTTAGTTTAGTAAAAAGAGCTCATTTACATGTTAATATACTGAAAATACTGAAATCATATTAGTTTGGACCCCCCACACACACAGACACACACATGCACTGCGCTGCTGACTATAGCTTCAAATTGATGCTCAGATACCAG
>JANJYP010131567.1:0-14728 GCA_024605115.1 Rastrelliger brachysoma | reverse complement strand
AAAAAAATAGGGCATGTCGATCCGAGGGCACACATCCAACCGTACACAGCGGAATACGTTTGGAGTTTAGCGCGGGCTGTGATCATTCTCAGTATCTTGCATTATTCAGTTCCGTTGAAGAGACTTTCTACCTTCCTGATATCCTTTTGAACAAGCAGCATTTTTGTTTACATCAGAGTCAAGTAAATGTTTGATGTGCCTTATAGCGCTGTCAAAACCAACTTACCTAATCTGTTATTCAGGTCTGTTTGGGCTCTAGTGGTTGAGGTCTTAATAATAGGGAACAATCTTTGATGAGAGCAATACCATAATACAGTCAGACTGTGTTTAAGTCTGTATACTGAACTGCTCATGATTAATCCTCCTCACAATACAACCAACAAAATAGAATACATTTATATGCAAATTGGAAGCTTGTGATGCCACGTTGCCAGCAGGTATTAGGAAATAAGCACATCTTAATGAAATACCTTCTGCTTGCCGGCCACAGTATTATATAAAGCTGCTCGCTATTCAGCACAAAGAGGGTCAATGCTTGTGTTATTGCTTGCTCACCTTTGACAAATTTGTTTAAAGGAGCAGAGGAAGTCTGCTGGGTTTTTTTCTTTTCTTGCAGCAGCAGGAAGACAGAGAAGAAGGTAGAAGTAGAGGCTCTTGTAGGATTTGATGTGATGCCAGCAGGGGTACAGAGGAAACTTTAAACCTTAGAAACAACAGCTGAGAACATAATACCATACACCCCAAGTGTAAGAAGGAGTGTGGCACGATAATTACACCCCAAGGTCCCCATTTTACTTTTACTTTTTAACTTTATCGCGTTAATTACGATTAATTCAATTACGGAAAAAATGAAGCAATGTATTCCATCGCAATTTATTTTTGTACTCCAAAGATAAGATGAGATAAGATGAGCCTTTATTGTCTCTGCACGACTTCCCGATAAACCCATAATACTGATGCACATGACAAAACACTGGTGACCATTGTTTAACTGGTTTGCACCTTGTGAACAATGTAATCATATTCATCATTCATATTAGATAGTGAAATGAAAATAAACACAGTTTTGTCGTTTAAGCTCATTTATGTCTGTTCATTGGATCTGTCACATACTAAAATCCATTTCAATTGAAAAATGTTGCTTCTCGTGTCAAATATTGAAATGCCATTAAGTGAGATGAATTAATTACAAAGCCTAATTGCAGTAATTATTGTTAGAAGTTTTAACATTTTTATCTTATCTGCCTACTTTCCAAATACTTCATTGTGCGTTATTTGCTTCTTATTTTTATCGGTTTCTCGTTTTCTACTATTTTTGCCTGTGTACAATGACTGACCCACATATTCTTTGTTCTTTTTTGGCGCATCCTCAGTAATTCACACCACACATGAGGCTCCTGAACAGTTGGACAAGTGCTTTAGGAAGTATCACATCAGCAGCAGACTTTGAACAAATGACAGAAACGCAGGTGGAAAGAGAATCTAATCAGCGAGATGGGGATTCTGTTGCTTTTTTTTTGTGATTTTTTTTTTTTAAAGAGGAATAATTCAGTGTCAGACAAGGATGATTCAGCACTGATCTGCCCAATTTCAATACTCAAGAAGCCAATGTCATTCATATTGCTGCTACATATGCATATGTTTTAAAGAAGAGTAAATACCTAATCTAAGTTTAATGTCCAAGGATATCATTCATGCTGTAAACCCCTCTGAGACAACCTTTGGACACATTTTGGATAATATAAATTGAAGTGACTCTCCTTGACTTGACATACAGCTAATTTGCATTAGCAAATATTTTTCAGGAAAAAAAACCCCCTAATGCCAGCCAATTTTTTTTTTTAAATCAACCTAATACGAAAACATTTATTGAATGTATCTAAACTGTTATAACAAAAAAAGTAAGTTCATGCTGGAAATATCTACAAAGCACTCGTGTTTTCCACAAAAAAAAACAAAAAAAAAAAAAGCATATCTCCTGCCAGATGAAGTGCATTAATCAAATCACTGATGGTTTTGATTAATGCACTGAAAGCATTTAGCATAGGTTAAGGAGAGTTTGTGGCCTTAGTTGAATGTTGCACAATTCAAAAGTTATTGTAGCTGCAGTAATTGATTTTCTTGCCATTTCAGCACAGGATTAAATGTGTTTTGTATCGTAGGGGTCAGCTGTAGTTACAAACTGACAGGAAATGATCATTATTTACTTTAGTTCTCCTTAGCTTACAGAGCATTTTAGCATCTTTTAGCTCATTTTGGGTTTTACATTCTGCAACTGTAGGAAGAGACTTTTATGGAAAAGCTCTGATAAATCCCTGCACACCGTTATCTCATCATCGACTCACAGATGAACATTGCGAAGTATTTAGCGACGAAAGTACTAGACAGTTCCCTCAGGTGGTGGTGGAGAACAAAAACAGAACAAGAAGGAAGAGAGAATATTGGAATTTTTTCTTACTAAGTCTCTACGTACGTAAGTACACATTTTATGTATTGCATTCTCACTTCATTTTATCTAATTTCTATTGATATCAAGCTAGCTCGACACATGATACATTATTGTTTGTGTGTTTTGTTTTTGAAACTTTTAAAACTTTGTTTTATTGTAAAGACACGACAAATAAAGTTCTGATTATTATTATTGCTAACAGTTAGGTATCTCTAAAAATAATCATGTATCTCTGTGTCTACTGTATTTTTTTTTTAATTTATTGCCAATGTACATATGGCAGGTTTTTACAACATACAAAATAGAATGACAAAGAAAATAAAAAAAAAAAAATAACAACCTCGAAACACAAAAAGACCACAAAAAACAGTGGCCTAACTCTTGTAGATCTACCCACCCCCACTATGGAATGGCACAATCCACAACACTCGGTCTGAGTTTGAAGCAAACGAAGTCTACTGTTCTTTTTAACAGGAAAATGTTAATATTATATGTCAGAGTTGTATTTTTAAGCTTGTTTTGCTGCCACCAAGTGGCCAAAAAAAATACCCAGATATATTTTCATACGTTTTTGCCTTTCATCCAGACAAAATCTGTGTACTGTGTATGATGTTATTATTGAAAATGAAGGGAGGAGGTATTCATTTTCATAAATACCTAGCTGCATGTATACATGGCCTGAACGTATAGCAGTCAAACAACAAAACAAATCTACAGTTCCATGCACCCGCTCATCCTAATCTCCTTATTGAGTCTAAAATGCAGTACAACCAGGATAACCCTGTGAATGTAACCCAGCCAGTACATATCCTCCTAAACATATTTGGCAGAAAAGTGATACTGTAGAAATACATTACAGTGTAGAACATAGAACCAGAAAAATCCTCTGCCACAACTGAAATGATTAGTGTCACAGGCTAAATTTGTTCCTTTTTCTTTTTTTTGAATGGCAACTGCTAGTAAATATAACTCACCTTTTACAAGTTTGGCTCTCACTCAAGCATACAGAGGATATACTCATCCTCAGGTTCCTCGGTGTTGAAAGATAAGCGGTGACCATGTGAAGGAAATATCAACCAGTTGCAGACAAGGTGCCAAATCCAACACATTTTTTGCTTATCAGGCCAATTAACCTATCTGGAGCTCTATATCACCAACCATCTGCTGACGAGCTGTCTGTGCCATTACTGTCTCCTCCACCCACGTCTCAGCAGACACGCCACCCATCATCCACAATCTGTTGCTCGCACCCTCTCTTTCTCTCTCGTGATTAAGGCCTTCTGCATCATCACAGGGAAATTATTAATGAAGGGGGACATGTGAAAAGGATATATGTCTGGACCAAGAGACAAAGAGATGACATCTGCTCATCTGCTGCCATGTGCTACATTCAGAATGGAAGGGAAAGATGGTGTATATGAATCCCCCTGCATGAAATGAACTGTCATGTCACCAAGCAGCTGGTAAAATGTGCAAAAAAAACAAACTTTCCAAACAAGTCTCACATAGTAAATATGACTACCATACACTATTCATCTTTTTTTAAACACTGCAAGAAAACACCATTCATTAGCTTAAAGGTTGATTCCGGCCCATTAAATTTAGAAATTAAGTAGTTTTGGCCATTATCGCCTCAGTAATAATAAGCTTGTCCTCACCAAATGAACTGCTGAGAAAACAGCAACACTGCTGACAAGGCAAGACAAGTTTTAAACTAACTCCCAGGTCTGCCAAACTTCATGGTGAAAGCTAAAACCAGACACTTCTAACTCCAATGCTAATCTCGTGATTAGCATTTCAGAACACTGACTTCTTCTTTAGGGTGAAATCCAACAATCACTTGACCTGACATTCACAGGAACTAGAACAGGTGTGTCAAATCAGAGCTCTCACTGCAATCAAGGAGATAAAAAATAAGAACTAGTAAGCTTAAACTAGAAAAAAAAAACTTTTCCAATAAGTAAAAGTGCTTACATTTACATATTTTTCACTGGCTCCAAAGAATGAAAACAATGATTTTCAGTCTGATGAGAGTAGTTCATTGTAAGGCAGGGGCCACTGATGTCATAAGGTTGTGATATGTAGGTTGCAGTGAACCAAGACATCTACTGTGACAACGCTGACTGATCCACATGGTGACATAATAAAAAGAATATATATGACATGCAAATGAGTGCGTCCCATGCCATCCCTTGTAAGATATCTAAATCCACCACTGATAGATTTTATTGTGGGTTATGTGGGCTACAGGTTTTAAATGAGCTGTTTATATCCAATATTAGAGAAAGTAATATGTAAAGAAAGAGCAAAGCCTAAAACTAGAAACCATGTGAACACGTACAGAGAAATTCTAGAATGAAGAGCATGGGCTTTAGCATTAGTTGAGGCAGAGCACAGATGTTTTACTTCATTGTGTAATCTAATTTATGTCTCGCAATAACCGGCTCATTCGCCAGCTGTTTGCTTATCTGCTGACTTGTAACAATCCAGTCAGCCAATTGTACAGTATGGCTATTATAACCTGGGACCTATTGCTACTGCTACGCTAATGCTAACACTGTTTTATTGCAGCAGCTCCCTGAACAACTTACATCTACCTGCTCTATATCAAACCTCTAACAACAAATGCGTGATGTCAAATATGTAATAACTCAATATACAACACCAAGGCCAAAGCCAGCCAAACACCTTCAGGAATGGTGTTTAGTAAATCATGACTTCAAACAAACATGAACATGCATACCCATATGACACAGATGCAACATATGTTACCCTTACATGTCTAACAGATCTAGTATCCCATGCACAGATGGTGCTTTTAAAGGTAGATACCATAAGAAGCCAATGTTCATTAATTAGATTCCAAGGTACTTATGCACATATGCAAAGCTTTCATACATCAAAGACTTCAAAAAACATCACCTGTAACTGAAGGTGTGATCTAAACCTTTTTGACGCACAGTAGCGTGTCATCTTTCCCTAAATAAGTCGAGGGTTTTCCAAGGTATGCAAACAGCTAAGAATTTGTCTTGGAAGCTCGACTCGCGCCCTGCTGAGCTCGGCATGTAGTATTCCTCTCCTTTCACCTTCTGAAACACATGCTGAGAAAGCTGGAGGCGGACACTCAGACGTACATGAATCTTTTGTCTGCGCGGCATCTGTTTCCTGTGTCTACGCAACTCGCCGGGTTGAGAACCTCATATTTGCCTCTTTTTTTTTTTTTAACTGCTGATAAATAGCACGCCAACTTGCCAGAAATCGCCCTTCTCTGTGCTGCTACTGTGGCTTTTCATGTATTACAGTCATGCTGAGGCAGGCTGGATTGTCCTTATGATGTCCCTAAACAAACAAACTGTCAAACACCTCCCTCTTGTGTATCTGTGCTTTGCATGTGGCAAGGGAAAGGTAACCGGTAGGGCTGTGCCGACAGAGACTTGTAAAAGAAAAGGTATGAAGCATGAAATATTCATGACTGTATATTCACAGCAAAGCCTTCAGCAGAGGCTTTCACAGCCTGTTATGCTCCTGTGTGTGAAGCATTCCCAGGTCGCTGGGAAACTCCTGACACATGCCAGCATATCCTGACAACACTGCAAACTAGTTTGTACCTCTTGATTTTAAAAGAGCTTGTTTTCCTGCTGATTCTATTAATCTACAAACCTCAGTGTGACTTTTAGAGTGTGGAGGTGCTGTGCAGTTCGGCGCAAGAGCTTCCAAAGATTCCAAGGGTTTATGAATCCACAGATGCACTTGATGACAGATGGTAGTTATCAGACTTGTGAGTGCCCTGTCCGTGAGGGTAAAGGTAAGAGCTAATAATACTCACCCGAAAAAATCATGAGAAACATTTGCAAGGAGCTATTTCTCTAGGTTTTTGCAGATGCTCCACTGTGCTTCCACATTTTTACACTTAAGTAAATTTACATATACAAAAAAGGCACAGAGCCCTCTTCCAGCGCAGAGGCACAGGTGTTGTTGTGAAGGTGACTCTGACCCCTGACATCAAGCAGAATTTGATTTTATTCAAGAATATGTTTAGTACCACATAATTCATATTAGTAAGAACAAATACACAAGTCACTTCAAAGTAGATTTATATTCAAACTATGAACAAAACTGCTCTTTGACATCCAAACATAATGCTCCAATGTATCACTTAAATATGCAAAAATAATAATTTAAAAAGCATAAATCATTTCCAACAAGTTATCCAAAGTGTTAAGATTCATAACTTATATGAATAAGATATTTAGTAGATGATTAAATATTCTCATTAGCAAACTGACAACTGACAATTTAAAAGAAATGTAACAAAAATAAGGATTAGTAACATAGGTGTTATTTTCTTGACCCTGAAAAACATCAACAGAAAAAAAAATCATCAAGAATAACTGTACTAGTTGCTAAAGTTGGCACCAATTATATTTTTCATGTTAAGCACTGGGTTGATGTGTAATGTAATGTGATTGGGTTGCTCATAGTAACAAATTCACAGATAATTATCACCTGACTTCTGACTTTACAGAGTAATTTAACATTTTTCAGCTAATTGTTTTAAACTAAAACTTAAACTAGTGCTGTTTTGATTTGCCTCATTGATCTCATCTATATAGTTTCTACATATAGCCAGCCAGCTGTTTTCATTGAAAAGCTCTCACAAACCCATTAGCTACTCGTGATTAGCTGGTAAACATAATGGAGAATTTAGCAACTTAATGATCTGAAATTTCCCTCAGGAGTTAGTAGTGAACATAATCATAGTGAAAAAGGAAAGTGATTATAATAATATTGCACTTAAATCTCCATACTTAATGTTTCTCTTTGTCTGCTAGGCTAGGTGATAATAGGTCAAAGTTAGGTTTACAGCTTGTTCTGCTGCCCCCGAGTGGAATTTTTTTTTTTATTAAGGCAGCTTTAACAGATTTCACAACTCAAGAGTATAATTCTTTGACTGACATGAAAATAAGTTAATTAGCAGCAACTACTGCTGAACCATATTGATTGAAAACAATGGAGCTGGGTGTGTATGTCAGTTTCTGCTGATTAGTTATGGGAAAATAAACCATCCCTTGCTAGCTAACATCAGTGTCACACTAATTAAAGGTGTAATTAAATGGAAAAAACAGCAAGTTAGTTGGATTTCTTTTCAACTATAATCTTCATTTTCAGTATATGATAGAGGTTATATGGCACAGTATGGCACAAACGAGCTTTCTAAGAGCAAAAAGACACATTCTATGCCTGCAAGAAGCTTGAGACAGAATTTAAAAAGAAACTTTGTAATCATTAGTTTTGCTGTAATGTTTTATCATCAAAGTATTGATTCTTCTCTTGTGATTCTGCCACAGATTAGATAAAGTATCCGAAGGGCCAGACTCTTAAAAGTTGGAGGGAAGTCGGTATGAAAGCATAAATAACAACTAATTCAGCTACTCTTTGATGGGTGCTTCCTCTACATCAGCCTGACATTCACCATGTCCACACTGCAAAACACACTCATGTCCTTTCCCCGCTGTCACTGCTGCCCACTCCCATGGGGTAATTGCACCTCCAAATCATTACTGCTCTCTCTTATCAAATGGCCACCAAACTCTTGCAAGCCAACAGTTCAGAACCCTTTTCACATAAAACAAAGTGAAATCCAATAAGAAACAGAACAACAAAGATGAATCTTCTCTCAGACTTGTCTGTTCAAAATGATTTCGGATATAAATTCTCTGTAAAAGGGGCCACGCTATTTTTCTTGTAAATTTCCGAAAGGCAAGCTGCAAGTTACAAGGCCAGTATTTCTTGCATAGACCTGTCTAAGTCAAGCTGACTGAAATTAAAGTTGCCATACATCTCTTTTGCCTCTGGTTGAAGAGAATATTTAACATACATTTGCTTCTCGAGCTCCAGTAATAGAGAGCTGAAGTCCTGCTGTTAGCTTCAGGCTAGCTGCTCTTCCACTAGCCTCCATACTTTCACCAGTGGAAAAAAAAATTAAATGTGTTCCTGTGTATTCCTATCCATATGAGACAAGTGAACATCCATTACAGCCCTTGCTCATTAACAATGACACCTCTGTGATTTTAGCAAGGTTAAACAATGTTAAATTTGCTAGCATACAAATAAATTCCAATCACTTGTGCAGAATTATGTCGTTGTAATTTGTTTTTTTTCCCCACATATTAATATCAACCAATGTTCTCTTCAATAGTCACATGTCCTACTTTTTAGCCATAGTCACTGATAGCACAACCAGATACCAGTTAACTGCAGGCTTAGCCGCTTAGCTCGTTGCTACAAGCGTAATGTGAAGGAAAACTAGTTGAATCTTATTTATTGTAGTGTCTGTGTGAAAGACATAACCTATGCTAAATGACCTAAATGTATATGACTTGGTATACATCTGGTAGATGTGGTGATGTGAGCTTGTTGGTAAAGCTAATATAGAACACATAGAATTTGAAATAGCTTCTATTATATTATTCACAGGGAGATATTAAAGTATTCACATTACTACTCACATTTTTACTGTGAATTAATGTCTAACATAAACTGAAAACAGCTGCTTTTGGGTTCATTTTAATGTTTGATTTTAGTTCAATATCCATAAAACACATATTATAGAGGATGTTTTCTATTGTTTTTGTTCTGGATAAGATCTGGAATAGTAACATAAGTGTCAAACAGGTAATCCATAGCAGCTCTGCAACATTCACTATTAGCATTAAAGGACAAATGTTTCCCTTTTGAAAAAAGAGGGACTTGATTTGACTCATTTGAAGCATCATACTTGCATCAGATAAACCTTTAAGCACATGTTGGTACAAAAGGAGAACTGTGAATTTCGTCCTCCATTGCTTACATAAGGTCATTACGAAGAAATATTCTGATGAGCTATGTGAACAGGAGGAATAATTACAGCAAGGAAAAATCTCTTTCACTGTTCATATGAGCCCCTAAATTGACAGACTTGAAAAACTGAACGATGACCTTTGAGTGGAATTCTTTCTCAGTCTCTTCCACACTTTAGTTTTAGTTTTAAATATCTGTATAAAAACACCAAACTTTTCATTTTGTGTGAGTCTTACTAACAGTTTGGATATATATATTTTTTTTTCAATTACAGCATATTTTTATTTAGTAATGTGGCCAGGTCGTCTGTGAGCAAGAGGGAGTTAAATTCAACCGAGAACATGAGAATGAGTCTCTTTGCTTAATTGTACTTTGGCAAAAAGAAAAATGACCCTTAAGTTACTTATGAGTTCAATTTATTCAGCAAATCTCATTGAGACGGAGATATCTTTTACAATAGAAGAACACAGCGGTTTAGGGTGTTAGCAATTTGCATTATAACAAATGTGATATGATTGATTCAAGGTCAGCTCTCTATACTCGGGGCTGAGGCGTGGGCAGTAATAAAATATCCTGTGTTGATATCTCCATGTTTTCCATCATCAAGGGATTTTTAAAAAAAACCTTTATCTACGAGCTTAGACTCTATGTAGCATCTAAACAGCATTTCCCCCCCAGCTAATGAGTTTTCCCAGATCGCCACCAAAGTTGCCCTCACCTCTTGTTCCTGTAGTTTTTCCTAGCCGTATTTCCTGACATTAAGAAAGCTAATTCTGAGACACTTCTGCCCTCAATTTCAAACTAGCCTAAATCCTCTTAATAGATTACGCGCCATCAATCAGTGCACACAAAAAGCAAGTGAGGGAGTAAACTCAATATCCATGACTAAGCTTATTTGCCTAGTGGTGATCTGGCAGCTACCGGCAGNGAGAGAGAGAGAGAGAGAGAGAGAGAGAGAGAGAGAGAGAGAGAGAGAGAGAATGTTGAGATGCACTTTGCCACCACATTACATCTCATCCACAACAGCAGACAAGGCTAATGAAATAGGATATGGAGAGTTCCCCCTCAAACAGCCCTGGCTCTGACAATTGCCATATGGGACCTTTAAAAAGCTGCATCTCAGACAGAGTCTGGAGGGGCTGTCATCTCACTTCAGTTTCATTTTCTGCGTTGCAGAGAAGGCAACCCGTAGCCAATTAGTCCAGCGGTCATCAGTGGAAGAAGAGAGGGGCTGCGGTCAGTTCTGGTCCTCAGATGGCTGACCTTGGGAGCAGCAAACCTTCCCCGCATGCATCTGGGTCTATGGAGGCAGTGGAGCTTAAAGGCGTTCTCCCCTCTGCACCTCCTGCCTCAAATTAGATAGGAGGCATTAGATTACACAGAGTATAGAATGTGGAACTCTTCTGCCCCCTACTGGCATTAAGATAATATTCAACCCCTCTCATTCAACTTCCTTTCTGGAGACCAACTTGCAGGAGCATGTAGTGATGATTAAAAAAAAACAAAACGGTGCTCTCAGGACTCTCAGGAGCAGAAGGCCGAACTGCACAAAAAGCCCCAGCTTCAGAGAAGCAATGTGACACATCACGGCAAAGTGGGAAATGTAGGAAACCCTGAGAACAAGTGTTTCCCACTTGATCTGAACTCACCCATTATACGAGGACAAACCCAAGTCCCTTCAAAGTCACGGCGAGAATGTGTAGAAAGTTATAGAAGAATAAACGCTTTTGAAACTGTTCTTGACTTTCAAAAGTAGGCCACTCCTGATCAGGAAATTGCACAAAGGACGCGTGCAGCCTCTTTAATTCACACCCTCTGTAATGAGCTTATGAATTATGAGTTTTCCAAGGGAAATAATGGATTTGTATGCCGAAGGAGCAGCACAGAATGACAGGCGCTATAAATGAAAAAAACGACTTGCGCGGTTACAGTCAGCCATTATGGAAATGTCAGGTCATTTCTTTTGCCTCTGATGTAAGGGTTCTTAACTGCACTATGTTAAATGTAATCCATTTACCATGTGGGCATACTGTAATTATAATCATAACAAAATAATCACCAAATTGAATTCCACCACAGGCTGCCATTATTGTGTCTCACTTTGGCCATTATCCAGTCAGCTTGAGGAGAAACGTGGCGCGAGACGTGCTTCGAAAAGGTCTGCATCAATTGTCACAGTCCTCACCGTGAAATCATGCTAAATGCTAAAGTGCTGCAGAAGCTAAATGTACAAAACATGTTGTATATATATATATATATCTCATAAATTGAAATTGCAACAAGCATTCATGCATCGCTTAAATGACTGATTGTTTTTTTTATTGCTACTATATTTTTTTAAAAATTAAACACAAGGTTGGGTTCTTTTTTCAAATGGTTGCTGATGTATATTTGTTTTTGCTGCAGACGTGTCAGGCAGAGTGAACCCCTGGCAGATGTGAATCTCTGCTTCATCTGCCCTCCATCACCATATAATGGAGCCTGGAAGGCAGTCAACACATCATACAGTATAATGCCATGTAATTGAACTCCAGCTAAAGGGTAAGGCCTTTGTGATGCCACTATCATTATTATCATCATTATTATTTTTATTATTATTGTTATTTTTTACCCAAACTGTTAGCATTATCATCAAGACCTCATTAAAAGCAGCACTCCTCCATATGTTTTAATCAGCCCGGCCAATTACTATCACGCAGCCTCTATTAACGCGCTCATCTCCCTGAGGTGCATCTAAGATAGACAGTCTACGTGAGGTGACGTTAAAGGCAAATACAAACTGTTATGATATATGACTTTGAGTGTGGCAAGGCAGCATAGAAAGCATACAAACGCAAGTAGCCTACACCACTGAAATATTATCAATAAACCACTGATAGACATGCTTATTTCATGTTCAAACAATCTTCCTGTACATAACATTGTAATGCCACATAATCATGCAGTGCAGTGTCTGATATCTACCCAATAGACAATATGATATAGGTGATGTTAACATACATTAACACTTAGATGGTCTTCGACACATTATGTTTTTTTAAATTTGATTGTGTGATTATTTTGCCTGTGTTCATGGAAATGCTATGATTTATTTATTTTTTTTGCAAAGTTGTTGGGGTTTTTAGGTAAAATTTTGGATTATGTTGAAAAAAAAAAGAAAAAGTTTCTTCCTATGGTAAAACAAGATTACTATATGATGTCCTTAACATATTTCTGTGCTCACTGACTCCCATTAAAACTTTATATTTTGATCCTATGGGTAATACACAATGCACCTAAGTGAAAATTGTTGCTATTCTATTACATAAACCAGACCACTGCAAAAAATATATATATATCAGCTTTTCATTTATCATAAGTGTAACTGTAAAGGGTTAAAATCTTGCAAATTATGACAAAAATAGTTTTTATGATTAGGACTGAAGTTAGAAAGAAAAATAATAACAATTTTAAAAAAATGGGATTGATGCATTGATTTCTATAACCAACTAAAATATGGCATATACAAAAATGTGTATAAAGGAATTTAACACCATCCATGTATTAAATAATGGACTGTACAGGCTGACATATTAGGATTCAATAGTTATTTTAACTGTATGTGCTAACATGTAATAGGAACAGTTGATTAATATACAGTGCAATTTCTACCACTATCTACAACTTAAGAGCATGTAGTTGTGCATAGTTAGCCAAACTACAAACCACAAGGTTGGTTGGTTGGTNTGGTTGGTTGGTTGGTTGGTTGGTTGGTTGGTTGGTTGGTATGTATGTCGGTCAGTCGGTCGGATGGAAGAGGTCAGGGATCTATGTAGGCCAGTCGAGTTCTGGCAAAGATAAGTCATGATGTGATTTAGCAGTAGCTGTGCTTTAATTTCTGTAGCAGTATTGATTGTATGTACATCATTACTCATTATGTATTTGTTTCACCGTCATGCAAACATCTTACTTGCATGCATAGTACCTCTTTTGTTCTTGGCTGAAGTAAACTATTAAATAAATATATTGTAATACATGCCCACACATTAAGATCACATTAATATAGAATTAAACAGCCAGCAGTGAAACTGAATGTGTCACTGTAAGGTTCACACTGCTATAGCAAGGCTGGCTGCTTGTCACAGATTATCAAGCCATTATCAAGATCTCTCTTACCAAGCAGAAAGAGCGAGATCAAACTATGTGCGATTACAGTGTCGCTGACCGCGTGATGCTAAAGTAAGTACACAGATGGACAATCTATGTCTTTTCCAATCAACACAAAATAGAGTCATCTAAACTATTGAGCTGCACAATCTGCCACACTGAATCATATCTTCACCATCACAAGTGGGGGATAATGTCAAGAGTTTAAAAAGTTGACTCAACCTTTACAAGAAATGAAAAGTATTATTTTCAGCAGTTGCTGGCTTTCAAGATGCTGTAGACAACCAAACGATTAACTATAATAACAAAGATTCATCTCCACATAATCGTGTTGCCTACAGGCTGAAAAATAATGTCCTGTTTTTTTTGTTGTTTTTTTTTAGACAGCAGGCAGACATCACTTCAGGATATATACTTTATTTTTCAGTTTGATGTATCTTTAATATTAAGTTTATGACTAATACTAGCACAGGTTATTTAACCACTAAAATATCTTCATGGCAAAAGAGAAAACGTACATTATAAAGTCCCTGAGATGCAGATATAGTAGTAAAACATCCAGAAAACATGAAACATTAAACGTTAAAATGTGTGTTGTGGTAATGGCCTTTCACGAATATTCACTCTTTTTTAGTTCATTTTTAGTTTGAAAAGAAAATAAATAGTGCTTAGGTGGCGAAAAGCTTGTTTGTGTCAACAGTGCTATCTACTTAGCTGCTAAGAGAAGTGGATAGGTAAGTATGTGTGCAGTGGATTTATCAGATGACATCAGACATATTTGAATTGCTAGAAAAAAAGAAAAGAAAATGTTGTGTGCAGTGATTCAGAGGTTTGTCACCACGCTACTACTACTACTACTACCCAGGTCCCTATGTCGTTTTTGGCTAGCAACAACTGTCAACAGGCTCATTTATAACGTTTGGTTGGTCAGATTGAATTATTCCAAGGCTGTAAAACTTCTTAAAAGCTTGTAACTACTGCAAGAAGTCTTATTTTTTTTTAATCATATGTAACCGTGACACACATTCCAATGGAGTAACAGCAGCATAATATCAACATCATCTACCTAATCACTCACTCACATGTACTTAAGAGATATTGATCATCACGCTGGATTAGAATCGGTTTATGATAAGAGCTTCCTGTATACGACCAGCACATTGATCAGTTATGTAATTAACATGTAATCACTCAATCTGCATCATATTCATCTCAAAAAGCTAATATCAGGTCCATATATTTACCTCTGGCTAGTCTTATCAAGCATGTCATAAGACTGATAATGTGTGGATC
>JANJYP010131513.1:0-15777 GCA_024605115.1 Rastrelliger brachysoma | reverse complement strand
CTACAGTTGGATAGATCTTTTTTTTTTTGCATCTCATGGTGCTTTTATGTTTTGCTCTTCTTTGTCTGAGTTCTTGTGATGTTTTTCTCCAGCATAGAATATCCTTTTCCACAAGGACATATTGATAGATAAATGGAACTCTTTGTATTGCGTAAGATCACACCTCTAAGTAGTATTTTTTTAACTCTTTAAGTTAATGGTTGAACCAAGTTTGTGTAGTCGTGTCTCACATTTTTAATTGCCATCTGGAACTGGTGTGATTATCATATCGGTGTGATTACCATCCAAATTTTGTGATTACACTGTATGTTGGCTTCATATTGCAGGTGGTGTACAGTGGGAAAGAGCTGAACCATCCATTCGGAATCTCTCATTATCATAATTTCATCTTTTGGACGGAATACATGAATGCCTCAGTCTTCCAGCTGGACTTGAACACCGGCGATGTCGCTCTGCTGCGGAGCGAGAGACCACCACTATTTGGCCTGCGAGTCTTTGACGCACAGATTCAGCAAGGTTGGCTGCTTTCCCTTCATTTATTCCTCATTCAGTGCCACTGAACCGTGGCTTCTCTAACAGAGAGAGTGGCTGTTTTGTACTGCCTTTAGAATCATTCTGAGCTGTATGTCCAGACATTTGTATTCCCTAGACACATTTCTTTAATGGAGAGCACTTTATTTGATATATACACTAGAGAATCTGCATACATGCCTACCGGTGTCAAATTTCATGGTATAAACCAGCACATTGAACAGCAGTGACAGTGACTTTGAAATCACTTGGGGATCCACTCTATGAAGTTATATAGGGTGGTCAAGGTTTGCAGCGGTTTGCTCACATCTATAGTAAATGATGATGGATTCATACTGTTAGAAATTTGAAAAGGACAGATAGGAGATGTAATGGAAATGGCTGACAAGAGAGTACCACATTTGTCTATCTGGCAGGCATTTCTGTTTTTAATACTGGAATTGGCACAAAGATAACAGAATAACAGTAATAATACATTTAATTGGTGCTGCACTTTTCATTCATAGTGAACCTCAAAGAGCTACTGTATAACACTTAAAGAACATATTAATATGTGTTGAGATGAAAAAGCCTTACTGAATAGAAATGATTTTTTATAAAAATAAATAAATAAATAAAATAAAGACCAGGGTCTGTGCTGCCCTTAGTTAGTTAGGAAGACAAGTGTGGTGCTGCAGAGCAGAAGGCTCAGTCCCCCATGGTGTAGAGCTCGGTACTGGGGGCCCTAAGGAGCAAGCAGCTGGCAGATCTGAGGGTGCAGGTGGAGGTTTGTGGTATGATCAGTTCCTGTAGGTAGATTTGCACATATCTGTTGATGGATTTCTGTGTAAGTAGCAGGACTTTGTAGTCAATCCTGATAGGGACAGGGAGCCAGTGCAATGAACACAGAATTGGTGTTATATGTTTGTGTTTTCACACTCTAATCAGGGTCCTGGCAGCATTGTTCTGTACGTACTGGAGCTTTGGGATGCTCCTGCCAGAAATCCCTCTGAAGAGAGCATTGCAGTAGTCCAGTCTTAAAGGAATAGTTCACCAAAAAAAATGAAATTCAATCATTATCGACTCACCCTGATGCTGATGAACTTTACTTAGTATATTTTTATAACCTAAACAGTCCTCATTATATTTGCCTAGGGTGCGATTCATGCAAGAGCTCACTTACACTATAGAAGATCAACGACAACTTGTGACAGATACACAAACACAGGAGGGACCTGTCTGCACTAGTGATATGAATCTTTGAAAGAAAAATTTAAAAATGTCTGGTGTGTATCTGTGCACGAATGCATGTGTGCACCTCTATGGCAGGCACGGTCTCAGCCAACCGATATACCAGATGTTACTATGGATATGTTACAAACAAAATGATGGTGACAACAAGAGCCTATTTCATTGCTGCCAGTGAGGTATATGAGCCATAGCTGCCGTGTGATGTTAGCATTTAATAATGCTACGGCCACTATTGCCTAGAGAGGTCTCTTTTTAATCTGATTTTAACAGATTTCTAATTTGCATTTCCTGTTGTAAACGTTAAATCTGCATGTGCACATATGATGCAATAATCAGAAACCGGCATACTGATATTTATCATACAGGGATATTGAATAACACCATACTCCGAATTTGATCAAAATTAGAAAACTCCTCAAAATCAGGGTACTAAAGTCCATATAAATGCATTCACTGAGGAATTTGTGACAGGTGCTGAGGTGTGACATGGCCACCAAATGGCCTCAAACAGTTTTGATGTACAACTGAATATCATCAGCATAGCAATGAAAAGATGTCCCATGTCTGTTAATGACTGTAGTGCTCAGACACGACCTCCATAATCAGGGAAGATTGATGCTAGTGATTTAAATATAGAGAAAGATAATTTTATGCAGTCTTGTGATGTGGTTTTAGAATAATGGCATGAATTTGTTTCATTCCCAAGACACGTTTTTTTTCATGCAAGACTTTTAATGCTGTGGATTTTAAGTAGGCAAGTGCCATGCCAAGTTTAGTATGTGATGCGGATGAATGGCTCACACCATGCAGAGAGTATTTGGTGGACATTTCTCCATTGTTCATGTCACTGAATAGATTAATTGGCTGTCCAGTCCTTTGAGTATTACTGATTGGTTCTTACAAAACCAAAAGCTTTATCTCATTGGCTCAGGCACTGCCTTTGGGCTCTGTGTTAAATGAAAGTGACAAAGGTGTCTTATGCCTTAACTTTATATGTGACAGGTTTTTTTTTCCCCTCTGAGAATGTCGGCTTTGTTGAGAAAGAGAAATTATTCTTCCAAGAAAGGATAAAAATGTCAAATGTGTCTCACCAACAGTGTTGCCAATAATTAATTTGACATGTGGTTATAAGTTGCATGGCTCTGCAAAATCCTAAATTAATTTTGTATCAATATGATTATTTATTTTTGCAGCATAAAAAGTGACCCCTTGAACCTCTGCCACTTATTGTGCAGAGAAAAAAAAATGACAAAACTGCAACAGAAATGCAGAGGATTAAAGGTGGGCTTTAGAAAATGTAGCTTTGAATGAGCAAGACAATTTATTTAGGATCTATTTTTCCAGGTGACAACGCATGCAGTTTGAATTATGGGGGCTGCAGTACCCTCTGCCTTGCCATCCCAGGAGGCAGAGTATGTGCCTGCGCTGACAACCAGGTTCTGGAGAAGAACAATGTCACCTGTACAGGTAGGAGGACATAATGAATCAGACAGAGCGAGAGGCCTAAGATCATCTTTTTTCAGTTTCCTATAATCCTGGCTTCATCCTATGGGAAAAAGATCAAATAATAACCTTATCTATTCACATGCAAATCCGTTGATAAACAAATAAATACAGATGGGAAATCCTCCCACTAGGTTTCTAGAAATATAAGCCAAATCCCAGTTGTTAAGGATAGGGTCATGGCACATTATTAACATGTTTTGTGTGCTATTATTGCTATGCCAATAATGTACTCTAAACACATACTTCATAGACGGTCTCTGGTTAATTTTGTTTCACCACTGTTTCTCCCAGAAGTCTCCAGTGCTGGTCTAGAGCCGCTGCGATGTAAAAGTGATGAGTTCCAGTGCCATAATCAACGCTGTATACGGGCCTTGTGGAAGTGTGATGGAGATGATGACTGCCTGGATGGCAGTGATGAAGAAAGCCACAGCTGCTGTAATGATCTTAAAATGTGTCTGCTGGCCCACACACTGCATGCAAATACAGAAATACTATATACAGATAGTGTACATTTATTTATACTTTTACATGCACAAACATGCACAGAGCAAAAAAGCATAAGCTTTATAAGGCTGATTTTCACTTGCAGGCATCCCCCATGGTTCTAAATGTCAGTGCTGAAGTAAGGATGAAAAATGTTCCTCCTCCACATTGCTGTTTCTCCTTTTGCGCTTCTTGAAGTGATTTTGCTCTTTAGCAAATCAGTTGGACAAACACCATGTTAGACAGCTAGATGCTGGTTAACTTTTTTCAGGAAGTTAAGTACCATAATCCAATTATATGCCTATGTTGAAAAATCAGTTATCTGTTTTGCTGAGGTGTTGTTTCTTTAAACAGTCTTCTATCTCAGTTTGTTTTTTGGTCTTCATGATATTTTCTCAAGGCAGTTTCTTCAGTTTTTTCGCTACATAATATTTTTGGCTTTTCACAAGTTGTGATTTTGTAAGAGTCAGAGACAGATGATGAAAAAGAGGATTGTGATAAGATAATAAGATGATTACAGTAACGCTGGTTTCAGTCTACAAACTCTCCTAGGTATTTGGAATTATATTGCTTCAAAATGGAATGTAATTTATCATGCACCTAGTGTCATAATACCTTAGAACTACACAGAAATGTACTTATATTCACTTAGTGTCATTTATAAGTATTGTGGCTTAATGAATTTGAATGGTCATTGTGTAATTAAAGTTAAATGACGCGATTTTTTTAAGAGCTTGGCTCCTTCTACCAGTGAATTATTATGTGAAATTAGCTTCATATAAAAGAGAAAAATCAAAGCACTAAAAGCATATATCAAATATATTTAGGACCACTGTAATGTTGTTATGGAGTGAGTTATCTATTAAAGGACAAACCAGCATGGAGAAACATAAGTAAAACATCTTTTTATGACTCGTTATGTGGCTTGTTGGTTCACCAGTGTAAGATTAGCTATGTACTTAAGCATTAAGATTAAGGCTTTGTATAATATGCTTGATTTTTAAAAGTATTCTTTTTATTTTATTTTATTTATCTATTCTAGTAGCCAGTCACTCTCTGATTTCTTTTGTTGTTTGAACTTTTTGCAGACAATCACACCTGTCCATTTGATCAGTTCAAATGCAGCAACAATCGCTGTATACCAAAACGATGGCTTTGCGATGGAACAAATGACTGTGGTAACAATGAGGATGAGGCCAACCTCACATGCTCAGGTATGTACTGGGTCGGTTTAATATTTTTGTCTTAGATATAGTGTGGCTTTGGTTTTGACTGACCATTTTACAATCATGTCGCCTCAGTGTAATTTAAGCATTTTTAATGTATTAATATTTTTAATAAAGATTATGGAACTTAAGAATCAAGTGTATATTATGTATTAAGGCATACATAATATACATACATAACCATACATAATATATTTTGTTCAAACCTTACAACAACTGTATTCATCAGTGACTCCCAACAGTCATGCTGAGAGTTGTCAAGACAATTATCACAGATACACCTAGCAACTGCTCAGTAGCTTCAGCATAGTGCAATGTTATTATGGTAGTGTACTTTATTATCAAAGTATCAAACCATCTGAGAGGGGAAAATGTATGTCCGACTGAGTCAAAATGTGTCAAATGCATCAAAATGTGTAATCGCTGCATTGGTCCACAGTGCAAAATGTGTTAGATTCACAATAACAGATCCAAATTTGTCAGCTGCCTATGTGTTTTTGCTTGTTTTGTTTTCAATTATTGACTGACATGTTTCTGTCTCCAAATCTAAACAAAAAAACATTCCTCTCATTCTCAGTGTAAAATGAAATGTTTTAAGATACATTTTGACAACATTTAAAGTGAGTATTGTGCATTTAATTTGTAATGATCATAAATGAATGTAAAATGCACATTGCTTACTAGAATTGATATGAAAATACATTTAAATGATGAAACTGATGAAAATGATGAAACTTGAAATATTGTTTATTTTTCCAGGCAGAGCCTTGACAGTCACGTGATGTGGACACACACACCAATAGGAACGGATAGGCCAAAATAACATTGGTGTCTCACAATTTTATGCCTATAGTGATACTAATATGCTTTGCATTATTTGACGTGAGACAGGGTTGGTATGTCAGAAACATTTATCACTTTGCCTCACATGTATTCATTTGGGTCCCTCGGGAGCTTTTTATCCTTAGCAGATCAATCAATAAGCATTAGGCAGAGGATGATGAATGTTCCCTTATCATCTGATTGACATGTATATCCCACATCAGCAAGAGATCATTTGTGGGCTGGCCATGTGTGCCCAGCATTGCTGTGCAGCATGTAACTGACAGCCCATCAAGCAGCAGCACGTTTCCCATGGCCTTCAGACCTTCTGTGCTGTACCGTGGTGATTGAGCGATAAAGAGTTTTCACTGGGCAGACATTGACATCCTGGTGATGTAGTGATCATTAGAGTTGTTGTGTACATCCTGGATTGACTTATGTGCATGTGATTGAATTAAGTGGCTTCCTTATTCTCTTTCAGCCCAGCCCTGTCAGGCTGACCAGTTCTCCTGCCAGACTGGACGATGTATACCTCAAGCCTGGAGCTGTGACCGGGAGGATGACTGTGGAGATATGTCTGATGAAATAGCATGCAGTAAGTCTCACCTAACTGTTTACCACGTCATTCAAGCATCATTCTGTGTGGATTTGACTTTTACTGTTATGTGTGCTGTACTATTTGAACAATATTTTGAGAGGGCCAGATTATTAAATGAACCAAAAACTAATGGGTTCATATAGGGCAATCGCTAGTTGTTTATTCTTCACTGTTTGGAACGTCATGCCTGAATGAGTAAGATGTTTTTCACTGGCCTGTGAGGAATGACAGTGTTGTGAATTTACATTACATTTCAAAACTCACTTTCCAGACTCTTGAAACTCAGAAAATGTTTAATTTATGCAGCAGACTGTGCCAGAAACATTTCAACATTTGCACAGAAACTTAGTGGGTTTAGGGTAATCAGGTTTTACCTCTAATGAATAGACAGGAAATATGTGCTGAGCAGCACTTACACAGGATCAGTATCCTCATGATTTTGGTGATCTCCTAGACTTGCCTCTTATGCCACCATGAGGTTAGCATTTCTGTTTTTGACTGAAATGTCTTGTCTGATTAATAGGTGGATGACCATTAAACTTAATAACAACTATGGTGATTCCTTAACCTTTCCTGTGTAAAAGTGCCAGTTTGTCCTATATGTTGGTTTGTGACCAAATATCTGCAAAACATTAGCATGTTAACATGCTAACCTACAATAGTGAACATATTACAACTGCTAAACATCAGCATGTTAGCATTGCTATGATGAGGACACTAGCATGTGGTATTAGTAGCTCAAAGCGACTGTGGATATTGTTCAACAAGGTATTACTCAACTGGTTTATTAAAACTGAAAATATTCTAGATTGTTGATGCACCACCTATCAAATATTTGAGTACTGGAAATACTCTTGGAAAAACTCTTCTCATTTTTATAATTTTTCAAATATTTTGCTAGTCTCATTCACATGCATTACTTTATTCAACTGAGATAGTTTTAAGAGTTGAATTATTGATACTGTGTTCTTTGGACCAAGAAATAGACATGCACTCACTGATGGCATCAGCTTAGAGGGGTGGTGCAAAGAACATATTTTTGTACAGTAATTCTCAATTCGTGTCTCGCTGGTATTATACAATCTGTCAGCCTCAGTTAGTAAAAGTTGTGTTCTGGATTAATCTTGGAAAACATACTGTACGTAAATAGGAAAAATACATAGTGCGGCGTGATGGCCTGGAGTTTTTAGAGCTCTTTGAAGATGTATTTAACCTTTTTATCTAAGGAAAAGAGCGTTTTAGGCTGTAAAATAGGTTCTCAGCAGGGGAATTGAGCTGGATGAATTACCAGCATATATTTAAAAGGTGGGAGTAAAGGTTTTAAGATTCCCCTTTAATCACTATTTGTATTAAATCAGCCCTTTACAGTGATTGATGTTTGCCAAATGTTGCACTGTGCTGTATTTCCTCAGCCTCCCTTTGTGTGTCCTAAGCTGCTTCAATACGCAGTCACAAACAGCCAGGGTGTAAGCAGTAATTAAAGTTCATGCTCGGCTTCATTCAATCATAATCAAGCTGTGCTGCAAAACATATTCTCTCCCATACTGTTGTCTGAGCTTCCTCGGGCATTACTTCTCTGTAAGCACTCCACTGTGCAGCTCTGGCAGCTCACTTAGCTTCAGTGAAGCTACTGTGGGTTTTGGAACACCTGAAGCTCAGTGGTGGCCGCCTTAGAGATTGATGCTAATTTGGATTTTGTTTGTCAGTAGTTTAGTAGTTGTCACAAAGTGTCTCATATTGAGCTCTCTGTTCACTTGAAGCCACCATTATTTATGGATGCCAGTGTTTCATTTTTAGCCAGGCTCACTGTTTACTTGAAACCTTCATTATTTATAGATGTTATAGCTTCATTTTTAATGAATGTTAAATTCCTACTAGTCATGCGCTGTCAGTGAGACCTCACACATTTGAGGGAAATATAGGAGACAGTTGTCTGATAAAGATACAATATGTCTCTTCAACACTGCCTAAGGTATTCCAAACAGCAGCAGCAGATGCCAAGAAATCTATTCAAATGTAGCATTACATACTGAAGTCAATAAAGCTTCAGGCATCCAGTAAGATATTTGAAAAGCACTATATATACAGTATCTCCAAATTGGAAACACAAATGGTATCTGATCGTAAAAACAAGCGTCAAGTCTTCACAATGTCGTCAGCCTGAAAAACCCTGAAGTATCTATATTACTTGCAGCGCTGGTAGGGAGTATTGATGCTATAACGTAGACCAATTTAGTTCATGAGGTCTCCTTGACTGCAGTGATGGATGTTGGAACCAATATTGGCTGACTACGGATGTGGTAATTTGCTTTCACCAAGTTAATTTACAAATGTAGAGGAAAACCATGCATATGTATGTTGTCTCGTCTGTCTATACAGGCCCAATAGGTAACATTTCCTGACCCAACCCAAGCTGTCTAGGGAGACAAGGAAAAAGTTTAAAAAACCTCAGTTGATTGAAATTACAGCAGAACTTTTGAGATACAGCCTTTTCCAGAGTTTGCAGTGGGTGCGATAGCAGCCAGATTGAGATGAACAATTACAAACTTGAAAAAGTGGCTGTCACAGTATGGCGACCGCAATATGTCAAACCAAGTCATTAAGTTAATCAAAAATATTTACATTATTCCCTTCCCTGTCTGCCTTAAAGCCATATTGTGAGCTCAGATGAAAGTAATAGCAGACTATATCCTTAGTACTTTGGAATGTAGCACTGCAACCCAAACACTCACGCCATGTGATTCAGTTAATTTATTTCTTCTCAAAGGGCAACAGGTTGTGCACATCCTTGCATGCGCTGTGGGTAATTCTGTTCTGTTCAAATGTGCTGTGACTGGACGTACTGATCAAGAGAGAACACTCAAAAATGGACCTTGTGGATAAAACATGCCATTGAACTACCCCCATACAAATCTTTAATAAAAAGAGGAATTTCATGTTATTCTCCCTGTTTATTTTCAACCTCCATCCAGGGCCAAATGTAACAATGCAGTATTTCTGAGCATCTAGCTCTAGCAGTCTGAGTTAAAACACTGCCATCAAGTGAAACTGGAAGAAAAAACTTTGAAAGTTTGAAACCCTGTGTTTGAAAGCGTACAAAAGGTTTGAAACTTTGTCGCTAAGTTTTGAAGTTGTCATATAGTGTGTTTTGATCTCTGAAAATTCATCCTTCCATCCTACGAGGGGGGGCGTCTCTCTGTTGCTCTCTCTGTCGTTCTCTCTCTTGCTCCCACATGTGCTACAGCCACACACACGCAGATGAGTGGATGGATAGGGAGTGGAGGATGTCAGTCCAGGGGGTGGTTTTATTTTTTCAGCGTGAGAAATTGGAGGTGTGGCGTGAGAGCGTGTGAAGACAGTCAAATGTGTGTGTCTCACGCTCAGTGCGTGAGACTTGAGAGCCCTGTGTCTGTTTTTTTTGTTTTCATTCACACTGATC
The DNA here is from genome assembly GCA_024605115.1 of Rastrelliger brachysoma. NCBI lineage: Eukaryota > Metazoa > Chordata > Actinopteri > Scombriformes > Scombridae > Rastrelliger > Rastrelliger brachysoma. Next base: position 5,942 of record JANJYP010131513.1, on the reverse strand, counting down.
TTTGCATTGTTTTGTTGTTTTTGTGGCATGTATTTGTTTTTGAAAATTTTTTTCATCTGGTCCCCAAGACCAGGAGGGAAGTTCTACCCTCAGGTACAAAACACTACAAAACACTGTATGTCAAATCTACTAGACACAGCAACAATTTCTTTGCCTCTTGCCATCATGCAAAACAGTTAAATCAGTCATCCATCACTATCAAACACATGTTCAAGGAGAATGTATACCGTACACAGACATGCACATATACAGCACATAGTCATTTACTGTATGCATACATATATCAAGTTACTTACTACATCATCCTAACCCTAATCCTGGTCTTTGGCATCTAACAATCACTATTTTCACTAGTTTATTTGATTGTATTGCTGAAGCTGATTTTATATTGTAAGATATTCAATTTATGTTTCAGCCTTTCCCACCTGTGAGCCCCTCACCCAGTTCAGCTGCTCCAATGGACGATGCATCAGTGTGAAGTGGCATTGTGATTCAGGTGAGGACAACTACCTTTTTAAAATATTTATAGTATAGCCCTGTCTGTTGATTCTACCATTGCATGTGTCAACTATGCTATTTTTTTTTTATGTGTTGGGGTGGTCACACCTTGCATGCATTTTTGTGAATGTGTTTAGATGATGACTGTGGAGATGGCAGCGATGAGGCAGGATGCATCCAGTCCTGCTCCAACTCCCAATTCCAGTGCACCAGTGGCCGCTGTATCCCAGACCACTGGGCCTGTGATGGTGACAATGACTGTGGAGATTTTAGTGATGAGAACACGACCTGCATAGGTGGATCAGCTGGTAAGAATACCCCAAAGTACTGAGCCAGACAGGTGAACAAAAACATGTCCTCCAGGATATGATGATCTTGCACTAATACCTTGACAGAATAAAGGGATGGTGTTTATAATGATCCTGTAATATTTTAAGTTTTCACTGCGATTTACTATTTTTGGATTTTGGTGTAGATGCCTTAAATGTGTTAATAATTTTATTTGTCATTGAAATCAATTTATAAATGTAGATGTTATAATTACAAGTCATCAGCATGAGTCCACTAACTTTGTTTTGGCACTCGTGACTAATCTTGTCTTATCTCGTCTCTGTTCTGGGGAACTTTAACGTCAGAAGCTGAATCATTCAATCTAATTACCTTAGAAACCCCATGCAAGCTCCTGGAAACTCACAGCTCACTTGCTTGTCACTAGAATGTGTAGACTATTCATCAAACCATTTCCTGATGAGAACTGTAGGCTTCCTCACTCCCCCATGTCTGCTTTTCCTTTCACCCCAAGGGAATGAATCAGTCTTAGCTTAGACCTTGGCTGCTGAGGAAATGCTTTTTGGCTTTTAGCTTTTAAACCATATGGTTATCACATTCTGTGTTCTGATCTATCTATGGCTTTGTTTACACTATTGTTGTCTCCATGATCTACAGAAACATTTGTGATGTATCATCATGAAAGTGACCCAGCATGCTCAATAACATGTTTGATGTCATTCTATTTATATTTATGTATGATCTGCATGGTTTGCAAAACATTATAAAACATTATAGAGAATGTGTTATTTAGTTTATGCATACATTACCAAAAGAGCATAAGACTCTAAGACCTGCAATGCAAGACTTCTGAAATGCAATGCATTTGCAACATAATGGTGTAATGGTACTAGTATTTTCTTACTAGTAATGAACTCCCACTGGAGCGAGAGAGATAGTGAACTGAACCATAAAAACAGGCAGTCTCAAGCTTCTTAGAGGCGTAAACCTGAAATGGCTTAAGTGAAATATTTTCCATCTTTGCTACAAACTGACCTATAATTACTGCCAAGTGTCTTGCTTGCAAAGATAAACATTTGTAAACAATAAAAGATATCTTGTAACATAATAGTTCAATACTGTTGTGCCTTTGCCCATGACAGTGCGTTGTAGATCTAGGATGCAGTAAATTGTCGAATGACTTTTGTTTCAGTGCTGCCATCTGTTATTGAGTGCAGTGGGGAGGAATTCCACTGTGTCACAGATGGAACCTGCATCCCAGAACGCTGGAGATGTGACGGAGACAAGGACTGTGAGGATGGCAGCGATGAAAAAGATTGCGAGGGCACCAAAAGAATGTGCGACCCCAAGGCCAAGTTTACATGCAAGGATACAGGTATTGGAAACTATGAATCACTGAACATCCTAATAAGCTCAGGAAAGAATCAGCTATTTTTATGAAAAGGTGCTAAAGGTGGTGTTTCTTTTTTTTACTTTCATTTTGTATGGATAATTTATAACTGTATACGTTATATGGCGCTGAAATGAATTTCCAGAGGGTTTAAATTATGTCTGACATATATAATCACCTTCACAGCATTGATTTTTACACTTCATCAATCAACTGCCTCTGACTATTTTGTTTGTTATGGTATAAAATCAGATCCTAAGGCATAAAAACAATAAGTAAATCTTGCAACATTCGCCTCAGACGGTTAATATATTTTTAGCAACATGGCAGCTTGGCTCTTGTGTGGGCATTAAAAACAGTGACACAACATAAAGCAAGCCAAATTAGCTGATTCAATTGTTGACTGCGGTATCATATTACATTGGTAAAAAGTGAAGGATTCTCTTTAGGTGATTTACGTCATAGAAAATGAGCAGTCATCTAAATTGATCATGGATTTCCTTTCTGAATTAAGTGTTATGGTTTGGAGTTTGAAAGTAGCCTACAACTTGTGCTCTTGATGAAACCTATTACTTATGCAAAAAAGTAATTTACCTAATTAGACTTGTACAGTAGTTAACCTTCACAATGTAAGCCGTAATAAACAATAACCTCTCAATAGGCTGAATAAAAGATAATTTCATCTCTCCTCTTTTGTTTGGGTCTTTAGAGAGGAGTGGTTTTATGAATATTTTTTTGTGTATGACTCTCTTCCCTTTCACAAAGGCCTCACTGTGTGACAGGCTCTTGAGGCTTAACCATTCTCTATTGTGGAGCAGCACAGTGAGGTTTCAACCAATTAGGACAAGCTTTTTGAACGACCTGTGTACCCAAACTATGCATCCACTTTTCTTTTTTTTTTTTTTAGCATCTAACAGGAGATGATCAGAGAAAGGTTCAATTGTGTTCTGTCTTTAGTACTGCTGCGTTCTATACCGTACATCCCTTGACAGTATTATCAAGAACAGTGTTGAAGTTCTGTGGTGAAGGGTTGGTTAGACCTTACAATTATTATCCACTTTAATTCTGCAGTGTCACACCTCTGTGCTCTGGTGCAGTTCATTCTGTCCTCCATAGAAGAATAGTGCCTTTCGCAACAGAATCCAGGACCCGCTGTTCAAAGGGAGCAATTTTAACACTTCTGATAGATAAAAAAAAAGAGAGAAAGGCTGTATTCCTTTTCTTTTGGTTCTTAGATAAAACAAAGATACTCACTATAGAACTATACACAGTTTGAACACTGGGGATATGGTTATGCTGGTGTTTTGTCCAGAGGCATATCCACATTATCCATAAATGAGTAACTAGATTTGTTGACATAGAGTTTAGAGGTTTGCATTTGTCTTTCACAAAAATAGGATATAAAAAGAAAAAAAAGAAAATAAAAGATGTATTTAAGTCAGCTCTTGACTGATGGAAATTAGGTTTATTTATACATGTTAAAGATTTTGTAGTAGAGAAAAAGTAGATTCAAACCATTTAAGTCAAGTGTCTTGGATCCATGACATTGATAGGCTGGGTTTAGTAAACACTTGACTGGGCCAATGTATTGCACAGACCTGCGTTGCTTAGAATCATTCTATACATTGCTTTCTGTATTATGATGAGCAAAATAATTTCACCTCCTTCCTCCTCTTATCCATGACTACTTGAGTTGGCAGATACTGGTTATTACACTTGGATAGTGCTTCTTTTAATTGGTAGGAGATTATGGGTCCCACATAGGTTAGTGTTGCACTTTGAAGACCAGACCTGCATCCTTTTGAGTACCTCAAGGACACATTTGCTGGTTAGCAATACACATACATTCACACTTAAGAGCATGCTGCAGTGGTTAGGGGTTAAGTCCATAGCATCTGTGAGAGGGCACTGATTGAATGCACTACACATTCAGTCAGTGCCCTATTACATAGTAGGCTGCCAATTATTTACTGATGAGACATTCAAATCCAAAGGCTGCATGATTCTTATTAAATGTCAGCAAATGCATTCAACTATTTTATATATATTAAGCTCAAAGTTCATATTTATAAAGTAATGCAAAAATGGAGGATGCAATTTTAATTTTTATTTCAAACACAGTACTGCATTATGATTTAATACATAAAATCCTGCAAAGTGAACAAGAGAGATCCTATAATAGTAGACACTAACCAATATGAAGATCTTTATCCAACACAACAAGCCTAATGAAAATTGAAATGAAAAGCAATTAATTCACTCATATATTATGTAAAAAAGTAATATTCCATGTAGAGAGAAAGGAACAACTATATAGTAAATAAATAGTTACCAGCTCTGAAAGAAATCCACCAGTGGATATGCTGCATTTTTTGTTGACTTGGAAGTTTAAACTTTTAGATGTTTGAGATCTTCTATATTTGGAAAAAAAAAGTAAAAATATATTTCCTACCCATGAAAATAAGCAATGGTTATGTTTTATAAACCCACTCAGAAGTGCTCCTTCCCATTTGTGTCTCCCACCCCCTGAATAATCATGTTTTTTTGTTGTTGTTTTTTTTTCTCCCATGCTTATTCAGTCTCAGCCCTTGCTTTCAGCACACACAAACACTCTTAAACTCAGCATGTTACAGTTCTCTGATTTTTCTTTTTTTTTCTTTTTTCTAAGCTTTAAATGTCTTTCCAATTGAATTCCTCCTTGCACATGTACATTACCATAAACACACCCCAACATGCATTCTGATTACACTTAAAGTGTAACATTACCCACATAAAAGCTTATGTACTTCAGCAACATCATATTTCCATAAGTGTAACTCAATTGGCATGACATCAGCTACTAAACATATGAAGGTTCAATCAAAAATCAATATATTAGTGTAGGGACAACTGGAAAGCTTAGGTAACTTGAACCAAACATACAAACAGCCAAACACCTGAATACACACAAGATCCACACACCCTCAGCAGTAGCTTTAGCCTCCCACGTTGATCTGCACTGATCTGGCACCAAACCTAAAACCAGTGGGATTTCAAAACCCTGTGATGTAGCTTTGATGGAAAAACTGTAAATTGGAATATGCTGCGATCCAAGCTTCACCTGGGTGAAAAAAAAAATGATGAGGCATACTGGTATTTGTGTTGTTTTCTTCCTCACCCCCATCAATAGTTCCACCTACCTCTTTCTAACTTGCATAGTGTGGAATTACAAATAACACTCCAGAGTGGGAATCAGCAGAAGGAATATTGATCTTGTGTGGATTCTTTTCATTAAAGAGGCCCTGTGGAATTTTTGTTGTTTGTTTTTATTATTTTTTAAATAAAAAAAACTAAAATTATGTTTACATTCACTGTAACTCACCAAAACACATTGTGTGTACCCTTGAGGTCTAACACGTGTTCAGTGCATTTCCTTCCTCATAAAACATTTGCAAAACAATTTATTTAAGCATTTTAAATCCTGCATCCTTTTTTACTGTACCTCATTGTTTACTAGCTTGCAGTCTTCCTCTTCCCTGCATTTGCTGGCACTTTACTGCGTTTCTGGGAGGATTACAGCTACCTGTTGATCATTGGAATAGTATAGTGAAAAGCGTTGGCATACAAGTTTGTTTCTTTAAGTTTGTTTCCAGTGGTATAGTAGAAACTATTGGCAGGATTGTGCATGGCTACACAATACAAACAAAACAAGATCCACTCATAAAAAAAATAATAAAATAATAATAAAAACTCCTCCATAATACTGCCAGACATTATAAACTTGGTG
>JANJYP010131504.1:0-10778 GCA_024605115.1 Rastrelliger brachysoma | reverse complement strand
AGTTCTTTCAAAAGGGAGTATGATTGTGAAGTGCTGCAAGGGTTTGGGGAGGGAAAAGGAGGTAGGGGGAGTGTTTCAGGGGGTGGGGGAGTTTTTATATGACGGGGGAGGTCAAGTTGACAGGAACAAAAAGAATGTGTTCCGCTAATTTCTGTGAGGCTGGATCAACAATAATAGGCTCAATTTCTTTATTACAAATTTTATAACTACCTCCCTCCCATTTTCCCACCCTTTTCCGCTTCCAGATCCTGTCAAGACCCAGTCTTGCCTGTGGTCTCAGCCCACAAGTACCTCAGTAATGAATGAGGCATACATAGCTGGAAATGCTCAATATTTTCTCCAGAAGAAACAGTGAATAATTAGTTCTGTACCTCACTAGTGCATATTCAGTACGACTACATTCTGCAAAGTGCCTGAGGAAGGACCAATAATTTACACCTAACTAACCAACTTCCAATTAGTTCCCTGCTCTTTCCAATTTTGTCTCCTCTCTATCCTTTTCATTAAACAGTCCCAATGGAATATTGATGTTCAAAACTGTGACTCTAAGCGAGACATCCCAAAAGGCATTTTGTCATGATTTAGAGGAGGGAAGGGGGTCTTGTGCATGCTATCCCTGTCAAAGCCAAGCCACTCCTGCTTGAATGTGAGCACAGCCATTGTTCATTTTGGCATCAGGATGCCATGCATTTAGGAAATAATTACCCCATACCCTGCTGGGTTTATATTCTTTTTCATCTCCTTTAATGGCTTCTTGTTCATTCTCTTTTAACCCCAAACAGGACGTTATGTGCAAAATCAAGAACTGGGTACTGGATGAAAAGAAACACGTTCGCTACTGTCACGATTGGAACGACAAGGAGGTAAGCCTTTGATGTTAAAGTTAAATTTATTAATGTGATTTAATTTTAAGTCCAACTGTAGGTTTTTCTTCCAGTTTTTTTTTTATTTAGCAAAGCGTCTATTGTGCAAATCACAAGTTAATATTATGCACAGTCTTTTGTTAGTTATATTTTGACATTACTTTTGTACAAGCTAATGACATCTGGCCGTGCTGATCCTGATTTAGAGGCTTTATAGTTGCTCCCCACCGTGCTTTTACACCAGACCCTAATTTGATTTGGCTTCAATCATCTCTGTCTGCGCTATCCTCAAAAGCTACTTTGGAAAGTTTAGATTCTCAGTACTTGCCTTGTCTGTCTTTGTCACAGATTGAAGTGTTGAACAAATACTTGTTTTTGACATCCAAACCAATGATTTACCTCGTTAACCTCTCGGAGAAAGACTACATCAGGAGAAAGAACAAATGGTAAGTGTTTCGAAGAAGGGCGGGAGTCAACTCATTGCCCTCATTAATCATCACCAAAGAGCTTTCCTTTCACTTATGTGTGGAGTTACATTGATTTCTCCTAACTTTAACTTGATTTGCATTTCAGTTACAAAAAGTATGCGTGCATATGTTTGTGTATGCATGCGCTTGGGTGTGAAAAGTATATGTGTGAGTAATTCCTACTGATCTACTGACTGTGAGCTCCTGCTGACACAAACGATCATATCTTTGTGAGAGGATCTGCCTGGAGGTGGCACTAAGTATGCTCTAACATAACATCCAGTTCTACAAACCTCAACCAGCCCCCAGACTCTGCACTTCATTAAGCACATACTAACATATGGTCTCCATTTTCCATCAAAATATCTCATTTCCATATGATATCAAAGACAGTGAAAGCTTTAAATGACAAAGCAACAAACACAAGTACATTCAAAGCCAAACAAATAATTCATAACTTCTGGAGACAGTCAATAAATCATAGAATAACTCTTTATGAAACAACTAAGAGGAGTTTTTAAGTGGTTATGAAACAGTCTCAACTTCATACTGATGCCTCTGTACAACTTACATAAGCAAATGAGACCATCAACAACAAGACTGACTGTATCTATAGAGCTGTTCTACAAACCTGCCACCAGGTAGGAATCCCCACAAAATCAGATGAAATGATTTATGGTATGCAGACTGGAAGAGACTATGTTTACATTTCATGTAGCATTGTAGTGTGAGGGAATACAAAGATTTTTATGAGGAAAAGGGGAAAACATTTATTTCTCTTTGTTTGATTATATTAAAAATAAAGTCAGACTTGTTGATTTTCCGATTCATTTTTACAAAGACTAGAGAAAGAGCCGCATCAGTTGAGAGTGATTGAAGAGAGGGAGAGGAAGGTAGTAATAACAAAATACTAAAGAAATTATTGCACTGCACTGGACTGTATGATTTAAAGCACAAATAAACACAAAGCCATCACATGGCTGGATTTGATGTGAATACAACCTTACATGTAACCAAGGTGTATCAACAATACTTTTTATCACTGTCATCATATTACACTTGTTATTTTGACATAGTCACAAACAGATACGTCACCTTCTTGCTATGCAAAAATGTATAAAATATAAGTTGCATTGTTCTTCAGACAAATCAAATGTTTACGATACGAGGTGATTATGGTCATAGGAAAAGCAGTTTTCTTTCCAAGGAACACTACTGTTTGGTCCACAAGGGCACCCAAAATCAGTACATAATGAAAGTTTCTTGTGCTAACTTTAAATACTGTGAAATCTGAAATGGCTTCGCTCCAAATATTTGGTTTTGTCCTCACATGCTGTTGGTTGAGACAAGAATAGTAGCAACATGCTTTACAAGCTTCACTTTACAGCTGTTAGATTCCCACAGATCACAAAGACAACTGAGGCTTTGTTTACACATGGCAAAATGAAGAAGATGAATGTTGTGCTGTTTGATACTAATCTACAGAGGTTTGTATTTTTTACATTACAAAGGATACACCATTCATAATCTGAACTGACTGAGAATGACATTTAATGCACTAATATAAACTTTTCAAGTCTATGATCCTACTCTTCTGTCAGGCACACTTTTTTAAAGTAATGTTCATCTGGCCGCAGTGAGAGCTGATCTAGACAACTGGTGTTAGACATCCATTATATCTGAAAGGGCTACTTTTTCACACTACAGCCGTTTTGTCAATAACACCAACTTGTGGATTGTTATCGCAGTCTTCCAATTGCCCTCTAGGTTTGCCATGTCAGTTCTTATGAAATTTGTTTTGTAGTGCTTTACTTGGCAGCATTGCGTTACAAGGGAAGTTGTTTACCTATGACTGTTTGCTAAAATGTTCCTGACACAAAAGTATGACTGTCAGACTGAGGGAGGAGGGAGAGAAGACATAAATCAAATGATTCATGGCATGTGGAACATCCGTCAACAGTATGAAGAGAAGAGTTTTTTCTCATTGCGTGTGTGTTTTTTAAACTGTGTGAAATGCAATAAATCATAGAGTGCTTTAAACAGGCAAACAGTAGTGCTCAGGTGTCCTGAGGGTCCTGTGGTGAACAATGCCAACATCAAAGTGCTGATGTTTGACAAGTGATGAGTCACTTCCCTTGTCCAGAGAGGAGCTCACACCTGTATGGAGATGATTACAGGTAGATCTAGCTGGCCCTAATTGTATACAATAAATGCTGCTCTCAGCCCTAATGGCAGCTAGTCTGCAGCAGAGACGCCAGACTGCCATTTGGCTGTCGCCATGCTCCCGTGTTTTTCCACCAGCACAGTTGAGATGATGATACGGTTAAGGACTATTCAAAGCAAACGCAAGACAAATTGCAATCTCAGCTTTAATGTGTGGAGGAAAAGAAGGCGAATCCTAGAATGAGGCAAATAAGCCAATTTCATCTTCTCTCTCATTCAAGCCATTTCACAGATTCTGTTCCATGCATTTTTTTTTTCAAGCACTGTTTTATATTTGAGGTGTTTTGTTCAATGCATGCTGCCTGTCAGGCTTTAAAATAATGTTAATGTTTTTATTTCAGCCACTTGCTTTACCAAACATTATTTGGGGGGTTCAATATATATGATAATTAATTTCATTATTATCAATGGCCGATTGCAAGCTGTGCAGACACTGAATTTTCGCAGCAGGTTTTGTCACACATTTAAGATTACAGTAGTTTTATCAGAGTTTTTGAGGCTCCAAAAACAGTCCATTGTTAACCAAGATCTTCCTGTTTGGAGTACGGGAACCACATACCAGGCTGCCCTTGTTTAGACAAGAATACACAGTATTAGCTTTAGCAAGCCATCATTAATGGAAGGATCAGACGAGGAGCAAGGCCTTCTTTCATCCCCAGGTTCTCTGCTGGAGACAGTACATCATTTACTGTTGAGAGGAGCACATGGCTCCAATCCTATACAGTGCATGTGTATGAGAATGCGTACATGTGCATGTTTGAAGTCTGTTTCAGAGGCGACTCCATGCTCATTTGGATGCTGGCGTAATTGCGGTGTGGAGATCAAAGGCATGCTGGCCGAGTGATGTTCCAGAGGAGACTTTACCACACAGCCCTCTCCTCTGTGCAGAGGGGGCCGCCTGCTGCTCACCGCTCCCCTCTCCCCTCTAGCCATGCACTGCCCCCTGCACATCCCCGCTCGTAAAAAATGATTAAGGCCGCATTTGTCATGTGTTTATGACTGAGAGGCATTGCGTGATAGGGAATGGCATCTACAAGAGTCTATCAAGAGGCTTTCTCCTCTTTCCTCGGCGTCAGTGAGCTGCCTGGAAGACTTTTTCTCTGGTGCACATTCTGTAGTATGTGTGTTAGAGAGTGTCATTAGAGTGCTGTTGATGATGTGGTGGCTACAGTCTTGTATGTTTTCACTTGTCAGTTAAGATATTGTTTATAAAAGCTGGTTGCCTCACCATCTTTATCGTCTTTATATCTTTTAATAGGTTCAGTATCAGATATTTATGTAATCCTCATCTTCCTCAGAGAATATTTTGTAAAGGCAAAAGACAAAGTGGAGAACACTCCAGATATATTGTGATGTCTTTCTTGTCATTTCTTCTTTTTCTTCTTTTGGACAATGTGCATTAAAGTAAATTGGTGCCTCTTAAGTAGATGAGTTGACCTTTAAGGAAACCAGCAAGCGTGACCTGTCTGTGAATGCTTCTGCCATGTGGGTTCTCCTGGTGAGTGTAAGAACTGCAGGGTACCATTGCTTGAAGCTTTTATTAACTGTGCTTGTGTGTTTGTGTGTGTGTGTGTGTGTGTGTGTGTGTGTGTGTGTGTGTGTGTGTGTGTGTGTGTGTGTGTGTGTGTGTGTGTGTGTGTGTGTGTGTGTGTGTGTGTGTGTGTGTGTGTGTTTGAGAGAGTGAGTGAGAGTGACTGTATTTTTGCCTTTGTGCAAGTGTCCGTGTGCACTGTATATATGGTTATACCATACGGACACCGACGTGTGTGCTTCTGGCTTTATAGACTTGTCTTAAGTCTTATTATTGCACTAATTTAAACTTAGTGTTCAGTATCAGTGTGAACATTATTTGCCTCTTAATGTGTGCCACATTAGTTACTTCTGTCCTGCTTTTCTTACTGCTTTGTGTTTGGAAACCACAGATGACACAGTTGCTCTTTCAGTGAGCCCTTTTGATGGCACTAAAGCATAAATTGACTTTCTCTAATTCATCCTCCATAAAATTTGTCTGATATGGTGAGCACATCATACCATGAAATTAAAAATCTGAGGAATCTTCCTGAGCCACATTTTTAGATAACTATGTATTTTTTTTTAAAAACGAAACTTGTTTGGTGAGATTGACCTGGGATTGACAACTTATCAGTTTGATCTCAGTAGACAGCATTGTTGAGGTGTCTTTAAGCAAGACAATGAACTCTTAATTCTTCTCTCAGTGCAAGTATGGTGTGATCTGCACTGTCATCCAAAAACTATTGAGAACTTATTATATTTATACTACTAAAAATCTGCTATTTTAAAAAAATTACATTGTCTTATTTCTTCAAGCTGTGTCTGTATGACTTCTTTTTAAAGATTAAAGTCTGCTGTCTTTTTAGGGAAGAGTAGGGAAGTTGTATTGTAAGGTATTGAGTGACTCCAGAATAACAGGTGCATCACCCAAAGTGTAAATACGAGGTGACATGTCTGGAGCAAAGTTTGGTCGAAGAAGAAGCCCAGCAATATGCATTTTCTTTTTGTCTGATTATTTTTGACAAGAAACTGGCAATTTATAAGTACCTCAAGATTTTAGAGACAGCAGACTGTGATGGGATGAGGGGGAAGGGGTTATCATGATTCACTTAAAGTCACTCCATGAAAGCAGTCTCTGCAACCCACTTCAGCCACTCCAAACCATAATTCCCATAAACACAACTGAAACTTTATTGAGTGCAAAACCACTGGCTCCATCCAAGTTTTTAGAAACTACTATTTTGGGAGTTACAGTTCACTTTTCGAAGCCATGTGGGAAATATACGATCATTTGCTCTCTTTCATTCTGTGCACAGTTGTCCACTCTCTCCTTGTGCAGTATGGGATCCTGGGAAACACTTTTCCATTGTGAGATGTGTGCCCTACTGCCCACAGTCAGTCCTAATGGATCCTTTTAGCTTGTTTTCAATGCGAGAAAACAACAGGATAGACTGTAGTAAAACTGAAACAGATGGTACTAATAAAGTCCTCTCGGTCCTGTTAGCCCAGTTATTGACCACCCCTAGTTCAGGGAATGAAAGGACACTGTTGACATGTCACATGTTATCCTATTGTCTTTGTTGTGTCCCGGTGGTCAAGACATGGTGCTGTAGTTGTAACTAACGAGATAGACCCTAAACTTTAGACAAAAAGACATTTTTTCTGTCGCAAAAGCAAATGAGCTTCTTGTTTGCTCTATAATGATCATGCAAGAAATCAGGTTTCTCTCTAAAAGCCAGTGCAGCTTGTCACTCTCCTTCATTCATCAGGCCTGAGTCCAAGGACACTAACATTGAGTGAGTCTCCTGCTGTTCATAATGTATGGCGACACCTCTGTAGCAACACTGCTTTCTCCTGAAGGCACCCTGTAAATCCTGTAGTTTGGCTTTGCTGACATAAAAAGAAATGTCTACAAGTTTCAAGTGTCTCTAATGATACATTTTGATAGCCTTGGCTTTGTTGGGCTATGCTTTTTATTATCTTTGTGATAAGGTTAAGAGCAAACACACATGCCACAGTACGTCGCCTGCAGCCTTGCCAGCTCTAATGAGAAAAATAAATGAATTTAGTGTTGCCACATACAGCTCCTCAGCGCTTATTATCAGGATTATTGTTGGAAAAAAAGATGCTGGATTGGAAGGGGGCATGATTGGCTGATGTTACATATGTCCTTGATTACCTTCCCTCTGCCTTTATTCTAATAAGTGGCATTCTTTGTACTCCGTAGGACAGCTAGACAGTCTGACACACGATGAGAATAAATATTGCATGTGGTAGACATTAAGCTGTCATCCTGGAAAAAAAGAAGAGATGGAGAAATCCGTGTGGTGTTCTTCGGCACTACACTTTGCCTGCTCTTGTCACAATTGTCACATCTTGATGACTCCCCCACTCTACCCCAGCCCCCTTATTTTCTCTCGCCCAGTCAACCGCTGTGAATGACAGCATGGATACCCCATATAGAGAATTATTTTGGGTAATGTACAATGTACTCTCGTGAGTTGCAGTTTGAATTTCCAATGTTTTTCATCTAGCTCTCACAAAAAGCCCTAAACAAAGCCGTAGCTTTGATAATATCTCAACAACCGTCATAAAGATGAAACTGGGGAAGTTGTTCCGTCACTGTCTTTTTTAGATATCATGTGCAAACATGTAACGTCACAAGATTCGTCTTCAAAAGTTTTATGGGTTAGTTATCAAAAGAAAAAAAATCTTACTCCAAAAAGCTTGTTACAAGCCCACCCTCGAGGTTTGTTTTAGGTATGATGTGAGATGATGCTCTTAATTAAAGCTGCTCCCATTGTGCCTACACTGAGTTCTGTTTCCTCCAGCCCATGACTGCTTTGAAGGCTGAAAAAAGTTGACAGTATTGGCAATAGTGTGTCCGTGTGTGTGTATATGTGTGTGTGTCAGATCTCCTTCCTTCTCAGATACTGATGTGTAATGGCTTTCCATGCAGCCATGGCCACAGGGAGCAGAGAGCGTCTGCACTCTCGTCGCTCAGGAGCTCACCACTGGGAGGATGAAAAGCTTCCCACAGAGCCCCTGACTTCCCAGCCTCAAAAGCCACCATGAGCTCATACCTCTCATTTCTGTCTCCCTTAACAGAGGAAGGAAAGAGGAGGGGGTTAGCATATGCTATGTGCCGCAGCATCCTAACCCCCTAGGATTCTTGTTCCTGCAACCTGTGACCATCAGAACAGAGGGGACTCAGGGTTTATTACTTGATGAGTCTTTGCCTGGCATGCAAGCCAGCAGCTGCAAAGAAATAGGGAATATCTTTGTAACACATAAGGCTGGTAGGCTCAGGTGCTGGTTACTGTCAGGGATGGAACTACGGAGGACCCAGGTAGTGGATTACTCTTCAGGTCAGTCAGCATTCAATTGCATCTGAAAGGAGCACTCAAACTGGAGATGATGGCCCACCTTTTACAGGCTTAACTGGCTAAGCACTCCTAATAAAGCCAACCTGTATGAATGTATGTTAGACGCAGGCCCAGGTCATTGTCTCAGGTAGCTGCCCCTGTATTTTGGAAGCTCCCATTGTTTTCCCCTCCTGAGCCATTTAAGCAGATCAAAGCCCTGACAAAGCCCAGGGAAGCCCCAGGCATGCAGAAACACAGGAATTACCCCCCCCTTCAGGATTCCCACACAAAAAGACAAATAGACTAGCCCTAGAGGTTGGACCCCTGTGGGACGTCTTCATTCAGACCCAGTCTGTTGTGGAAGCTCCAATTGCTTTTTTTTTTTCTTTCGAAATTTCATATTGTCATTTAACAATATGTTGAGCTTTAAATTAGATGTATTGTAATTGCAGCAAGCTTCAAATCTAAAGCTGTCTTCCAGATTGACTAATGATGATTTTTAAGTGAAAGCAAAAATTTATTTAGTGTTTTAGATTTGTAAAAATTAGATAAGAGCATATGTAAGAAAACTACTGTCATAGAGCATCAGGAAGAGCACAAACACGGCTTGTTCCTCTGCCTTGTTTGATCCTTCAAGCTGGTGAATGATTAGCAGAAATAATGTCCCTGTCACCCTTAATCACATTAAAACGTGGTTAACATTTAATTTTTCCCACTTGATATGCAAAAATTTCCACTTGATTTGCAGCAAAGGCCATTGGAATTCCATTATAAAAAGAATAAAAATTTCAGGCATCATTTGTTCAGAGAAGGATATCAAGACCAGAAAGTGCTGAATCTTTCTATTAACCGAGCAGTGAAAGATGGCACTCAATGCTGGGACATAATAGGAGACAGACAAGACACGCACACTCACACATGCATTTTATCACTGTTTGTTTTTGGATTTTTTGTGTGTAACTCAGACTTGTTAAAGCTTTTTAAAAGAGCACCTCTGCTAACAAATATATTACATTACATTATACATTAGTATATGCATAATATGAGGATATTAAGGAAAAGAAATACAATGAATAAACCTCTTTAAAAGTTACAGGAAAAGAGGGGGCACGACATGTCACAGAAATGAGTTAGCTGTAAACATAAAGAGGATGCAGTGAAAACATTATTCTTATCAGTACTTTGATTTTCTGCGAATTAAAGTATCCTTCATTGTTTGAAATGTCATGAAGGACTGAAAGATGAGAACAAAGAATGTATGGTATGTTTTACATAAACATTTTCCCCAATTTACACAATCCGTATAAAATTTCATATTCAAATAATTGGAAAGGATCCAAATACAAATTGCAAAGTGGCGTGGGTAGACAGCAGTGTAGTCGACAGAATTGGTTTTGGTAGTCATGTTGACGGAGCATCAAAGCTCTTAATTGACAGTGCTTTGTTTCTGGAGTTGAGGGAAGGGGGTGTTTCATGTTCCTGTGGCAAGGTGCTTGTCTGGTCCTGTGTCACTCAGTGCAAGGACCCAGAGACCCCCGTGCTCATTTGCAGCTCACGTTCTCTGTCTCGCCTTCACATTATTAAAATCATCCCTCAGCCCTCCACGAAGAGCCTCTTTGTTACTTGGCTGGCTTGGCTCAGCTCTGTCAAGTCTTCACCAATTACAGTCTCAGGTACAATAGTCTATTCAAAGGATCACAGCCCTTGACTGGTGTGGAGAGAGTGATTTGTGAATCATTATTCAGTTGCCTGTAGAGGACGCAATACCTTAGGAATGCAAATCCAAATAATAAATAATAAATAATACATTTAATTTGTACCTCACTTTTCATTCATATTGAAATTCAAAGTGCTATAGTATAAATAGTATAGAACACACAACATAAAGAAAATAGTAATAGGAGTAAAGATGAAAAAGCCTTCATAAATAGAAAGATTTTTTTAGACCTGCTTTAAGAGAGTCTAGGGTCTCTGCTGCCCTCAGATGGTTAAGAAAGCTGCTCTACAAGGGTGGTGCAGCAGAGAGCAAAAGGTTTGATCCCCTGTGGTGTGGAGTTTAGTATAGGGCACCCAGTGCAGCAAGGTGTTGATAGATCTCAGGGTGCGCATGGAGGTTGGTATTATGATCAGTTCCTGGAGGTAGGGAGGCACATACCCATTGAAGGATTTGTATGTGAGTAGCAGGACTTTGTGGTCAACCCTGAAGGAGACTGTACAGAATTGGTGTTATTGTGCTCATATCAGGATTTTGGTACTGTTCTGAATGTACTGGATCTTCTGGATGTTTTTGCCAGGAATCCCTGTGATGCACACATTGCAGTTAGTCCAGTCTTGAGGAGATAAAAACA